>JAPYYA010000850.1:0-50600 GCA_028533165.1 Leontopithecus rosalia
ATTTCACAGAAGGCAAGGCAAGGCAAGGCAATTTCAGGCAAAGAAAAAAAAGGCAATTCTAGGCAAGGCAAGGCAAGGCAATTCCACACAAGGAAAGGCAAGGCAATTGCAGGCATGGCCAGGCAAGGCAATTCGAGGAAAGGCAAGGCAAAACAGTTCCAGACAAAGAAAGAAATAAAAGTTCCAGGCAAGGCAATTCCAGGCAACTCAATTTTAGGCAATTCCAGGCAATTTAATTCCAGTCGATTCAATTCCAGACAAAGCAAGCCATGGCAATTCCAGGCAAGGCAATTCCAGGGAAAGCAATTCCAGGCAAGGCAATTCAAAGCAATGCAATTCCAGGCAAGAAAATTACATAAAATTTTATTCAAGGCCATTCCAGACAATGCAATTACAGGGAATCCAGGAAAGCCAACTCCAGGCAAGGCATTTCTAGCTAATTCCAGGAAAGGCAATTCCAGAGAATTCCAGGGAACACAATTTCAGGCAAGGAAATTCCAGACAATTTCAGGCAAGAAAATTCCAGACAATTTCAGGCAAGCAAATTGCAGGCAAGGCCATTCAACACAAATCTAGGAAAGGCAATTAAAAACGAGGCAATTCCAGGCAATTCGAGTCCACGCAATTCTAGGCATGGCAATTATTCAAGGTCAGGCAATTCTAGGCATGGTAATTATTCCAGGCAAGGCAATGCAAGGCAAGGCAAATCCAGGCAAGTCAATGCGTAAAAAAACAAGACAATTCTGGGCAAGGTAATTTCAGGAAATTCTAGGCAAGGCAACAGCAGGCAATTTCACACAAAGCAATTCCAGGCAAGACAAAACAAGGCAAGGCAATTATTTAACTCAAGCCAAGGCAAAGCAAGGCAATTCCAGGCAAGGCAAGGCAAGGCAATTCCAGTCAAGGAAATTTCAGGCAAGTCATTTTCAGGAATGGCAAGGCAAGTCAAGGCAAGGCAATTCCAAGCAAGATGATGCAAGACAATTCCAGGAAAGATAAGGCAAGGAAATGCCAGGTAAGGAAAGTCAAGGCAATTCCGGGCAAGGCAAGGCAATTCCAGACAAAAGAAGACAAGGAAATTCCAGGCAAGGCAAAACAAGGCAATTCCAGGCAAGGCTAACCATGGCAATTTCCAGCAAGGCAAGAAAAGTTAATTCTAGGCAAGGCAAGACAAGGCGTTTCCAGGCAACGTAATTCCAGCCAAGGCAAGGCAATTCCAGGCAAGGCCAGAAAGGCAATTCCAGTCAAGGTCAGGCAAAAATATTTCAGACAATGCAAGCCATGGCAATTTCAGGGAAGCAATTTCAAGCATCACAATTTCAGGCAATTTCATGAAAGTACATTCCAGTCAAGGCAATTCAGAGCATTTCTAGGCAAGGCAATTTCAAACAAGGCAATTGCAGAAATTCCAGGCATGACAATTGCAGGAATTCCAGGCAAGGCAATTCCAGGCAAGCAATTCCAGGCAATTTCAGGAAAGGCAATTCCAGGCAATTTCAGGCCATGCAATTCCAGTTAAGACAATTATTCTAGGCAAGACAAGGCCAGATAAGGGAAGGCAAAGCAAGACAATTATTCCAGGAAGCCAAGGCATTGCAATGCAATTCCACGCAAAGCTGGGAAATTTCTGTCAAGGCAAGAAAAGGCAATTCTAGGTAAGGCAAGACAAGGCAAAACCATGCAAGGCAAGGCAAAGCAAGCAAGGCAATTCCAGGCAAGCAAGGCAACATAATCCCAGACAAGGCAAGGCAATGAAATTCCAGTCAAGGCAAGGCAATTCCAGGCAAAACAAAACTAAGCATGGCAGTTACAGGCAAATACAGGCAAGACAATTACAGGCAAGGCATTTCCAGGCTACTCAAGGCAAGGCAATACCTGGCAATTCAATTCCAGGCAATTCAAACAAGGCAATTTCAGGCTAGGCAATTCCAGACAATACCAGGCAAGGCACTTTTAGGCAAGGCAATTGCAGGCAATTGCAGGCAAGAAAATTAGTGGCAGTTCCAGAAAAGGCAATTCCAGGCAAGTCAAGGCAAGGCAATTCCAGTCAAAGCAAGAAAAGGCAATACCACACAAGGAATTTTAAGGCAAGGCAAGGTAAGTCAAGGCGAGGCAAGGCAATTTCATGCAAGGCAAAGTAAAGCAAGGCAAGGCAATTCCATGCAAGGAAAGGCAAGGCAATTTTAGAAAAGGCAAGGCAAGGCTATTTCAGGTAAGGCAAGGCTAGGCAACTCCAGGCAATGCAGTGCAAGGCAATTTCAGGCAAGGCATAATAAGACAATTTCAGGCAAAGCAACGCATGGCTATTTTAGGCAAAACAAGGCAAGACAACTTCCGTCAAGGCCAGGCAAGACGATTCAAAGGAAGTGAAAAGAACGAAAGGGGAGCCAATTCGTGGCAATGCAAAGCAAAGCAATTCCAAGCAAGGCAAGTCAAGGCAATTCCAGAAAAGGCAAGGTAGGCAATTTCAGAAAATACAAGGCAAGGCAATTCCAGAAAAAAAAGGCAAGGCAATTCCAGACAAGGCAAGGCAAAAGAATCCCATGCATGGCAATTCTGGACAATTCCTATCATGGCATTTCTGTGCAAGGAAATTTTAGGCAAGACAAGGCAAGAAAATTTTAGTCAAGACAAGGAAAGGCAATTCTAGATGAAGCAAGGCAAGGCAAAGCAAGACAAAGCAATTTCAGGAAAGGCAAGGCAAGGCAATTCCAGGCAAGGCAAGGCAATGCAATTTCAGGCAAAACAAGGCAAGGCAATTCCAGGCAAGGCAAATCCAGCCAAGGCAATTCCAGGCAAGGTTATTATAGACAAGGCAATTCCAGGCTATTCCAAGCAAGGCAATTCCAGAAAATTTAGGTAAAGCAATTCCAGGCAATACCAAGCAAGGCAATTTCAGGCAAGAAAATTTCAGGAAATTGCAGGGAAAGCAATTACAGGCAATTCCAGGACAGGCAATTCTGGGCAATGCAATTATTCCAGGTAAGGCAAGGCAAGGGAAAAAATTATTCCAGGCCAGGCAAGGCAACTCAAGGCAATTGCAGGTAAGGAAATGCAAAGCAATTCCAGGCAAGGCAAGGCAAGTCAATTTCAGGCTAAGCATAACAAGGTAATTTCAGGCAAGGCAAGGCAAGAAAATTCCAGACAAAGCAAGTTAAGGTAATTCCAGGCAAGGCAAGTCAAGGCAATTTTATGCAAGGAAAGGCAAAGCAAAAAAAGCAATTCCAGGCAAGGCAAGGTAAGGCAACTCCAGGCATGGCAAGGCACGGCAAGGCAAGAAAATTCCAGGCAAGGCAAGGCAAGGAAAGGCAAATCCAGGCAAGGCAAGGCAATTCCAGGTAAAACAAGGCAAGGCGATTCCAGGCAAGAAAAGGCAAAGCAATTTTAGGCAAGGCAAGGCAAGGCAAAAGTATTCCAGGCATGGCAATTCTGGGCAATTCCCATCATGGCATTTCGGGGCAAGAAAACTCCAGGCAAGGCAAGGCAAGGAAATTTCATTTAAGGCAAGAAGAGGCAATTCTAGGCAAGACAAGGCAAGGCAATTCCATTCAAGGCAAGGCAAAACAAGACTAGGCAATTCCAGGCAAGGCAAGGCAATGCAATTTCAGGCCAAACAAGGCAGGGCAATTTCAGGCAGGGCAATTTCAGGAAATTCAGGCAAGGCAATTTTAGGCAATACCAGGGAAGGCAATTTTAAGCAAGAAAATTTTAGAAAATTGCAGGGATGGCAATTACATTCAATTCCAGGAGAGGCAATTTTGGGCAAGGCAATTATTCCAGGTAAGGCAAGGAAAGGGAAAAGTATTATTCCAGGCCAGGCAGAACAATGCAAGGCAATTTCAGGCAAGGCAACGCAAAAGAATTCCAGGCAAGGCAAGGCAAGGCAATTTCAGACTAAGCATCACAAGGCAATTCCAGGCTAGGCAAGGCAAGAAAATTCCAGACCAAAAATAAACAAGCCAATTCCTGGCAAGACAAAGCACGGTAATTCCAGGCAAGGCAAGGTAATACCAGGCAATGCAAGTCAAGGCAAAGCAATTCCAGTCAAGGCAATTACAGGCAATTCAAAGCAAGGCACTTCCAGGCAATTCCAAACAAACAATTCCAGCTAATTCCAGGCAATGAAAGGCTATTCACAGCAAGGAAAGGCAAGACAATTACAAACAAGGCAAGGTAAAACAATTAAAGGCAAGGCAAGGCAAGGCAATTCCAGGTAAGAAAAAACAAAACAACTTCAGGCAAGACAAGGCAAAACAATTTCAGGAAAAGCAATGCAATGCAATTCCAGGAAAGTAAAAGCAAGGAAATTACAGGCAAGGCCGTTTCAGGCCATGCAATTCGAGGCAAGGCGAGGCAAAGCAAGAAAATTCAAGGCAAGGCAGTTCCAGGCAAAAAAATTCTAGGCAAGGCAATTTCAACCAAGGCAATTTCAGACAAGGTAATTTCAAACTATTCCAAGCAAGGCAATTCCAGGCAAGGCAATTCTAATCAAGAAAATTCCTGGCAAGGCAATTATAGGCAACACAATTCCAGGCAATCTAATTCAAACCAAGGCAATTTCAGTTAAGGCAATTTCAGGTAAGGCAATTCCAGGCAAGGGAAGGCATGGTAATTCCAGTCAAGGCAAGGAAAGGCAATTCTAGGCAAGGCAAGGCAATTCCATGCAAGGCAAGGCAAAGGAAGGGAAGGCAACTCCAGGCAAAGCAAGGCAAGGCAGTTCCAACAAAGGCAAGAAAAGGCAATTCCAGCAGGAAAAACAATGCATTTCCAGGCAAGGCAACTCCAGGCAATTCCAGGCCAGGCAATCCTCGTTAAGGCAATTATTCCAGTCAAAGCAAGGCAAGTCAAGGCAAGGCAATTATTACAGGAAAGTCAAGGGAAGTCAACGCAATTCCAGGCAAAGCAATGTAAGGCAATTCCAGTCAATTTAAGGAAAGGCAAATCTAGGCAAGGCAAGGCAATTACATGCAAGGCAAGGCAAAGCAAGTCAAGGAAATTCGAGGCAAGATGAGGTAAGGCAATTTCAGCAAGGCAAATCCAGGCAAGGCAATTCCAGGCAATACCAGACAAGGCAATTTCAGGCAAGAAAATTCCATGAAATTTCAGACAAGACAAATACAAGCAATTCCAGGACGGAATTCCGGTAAAGACATTATTGCAGGTGAGGGAAGGTAAGGGAACGAAATTATTCTAGGAAAGACAAGGCAATGTAAGGCAATTTCATGCAAGGCAAGGCAATTCCAGGCAAGGCAAGAAAAGGCAAGGCAAGAAAAGGCAAGGCAATTATAGGCAAAACCATTTCAGGATATTACAGGCAAGGCAATTTCAATCAAGGCAACGCAATTATAGGCAATGCAATTCCAGGCAATTCCAGGCAAGCTAATTCCAGTCAAGGCAATACTAGGCAAGGCAATTCCAAATAGGGCAATTTCAGGCAAGGCAATTTCAATCAAGGCAAGGAATGGCAATTCTAGGCAAGGCAAAGAAAGGCAATTCCATGCAAGGCAAATCAAAACAAGACAAGGCAATTCCAGGGAAGGCAAAACAAGGCAATTTTGGCAAGGCAAGGCAACGAAATTCCAGACAAGGCAAGGCAATGCAATTCCAGGCAAGGCAATTACAGGAAATTCCAGGCCAGGCAATGGCCTTTAAGGCAATTATTCCAGTCAAGGAAAGATAAGGCAAGGCAAGGCAAAGCAATTATTACAGGCATGCGAAGGAAAGGCAATGCAACTCCAGGCAAAGCAAGGCAATTCCAGGCAAAGCAATTATAGGCAATTACAGGCATGGCAATTCCAGCAAGAAAATTTTAGGCAAGGCAATTCCAAGCAAGGCAATTTCCGGCAAGGTAATACCAGGCAATTCCAGGCAATCCACTTCCAGGCAAGGCAATTCCAGGCAAGGCAATTCCAGGCAATTCCAGGCCCAGCAATTTCAAGCATGGCAATTAATCCAGGCAAAATAAGGTAAGTCATGAAAATTATTCCAGGAAAACAAGGCAAGGCATGGCAATTCCAGGCAATTTTATTCAAAGAAAAACCAGGCAATTCCAGACAAGGCAATTCAAGGCTATTTCAGGCAAGGCAAGGCAATGCAACGCAATTCGAGGAAAAGAAACACAAGACAATTCCATAAAAGGAAAGGTAAGGCAATTATTGGCAAGGCAAAATAAGGCAATTACAGGCAAGATCAGACAAGGCAATTTCAGACAAGGCAAGGCAAGGCAATTTTAGGCAAGACAATACAAGGCAATTCCAGGCAAGGGAAGGCAAGGCAATTCCAGGCAAAAACAGGCAAAACAATTCCAGGCAAGGGAAGTCAAAACAATACCAGACAATGCAAGTCATGGCAACTGCAGGCAAGTCAATTACAGTCAATGCAATTCCAGACATTTCCAGGCAAGCTAATTGCAGTGAATGCAATTCCAGGCAAGGCAACTCCAGGCAAGGCAATTACAGTTAAGGCAATTCTAGGCAAGGCAATTCCAGGCAAGTCTATTTTAGGCAAGAAAATTTTAGGCAAGTCAATTCTAGACAAGGCAATTCCAGGATAGGCAACTCCTGGCAAGGCCATTTCAGACAAGGCAATTCCAAGCAAGGCAATTCCAGGTAAGGAAATTTTAAGAAATTCAAGGCAAGGCAATTCCAGGCAATTCTAGGCAAGCCAATTCCGGGAAAGGCATTTCTAGGCAATTCCAGGCAAGGCAATTCCAGGCAATTCCAGGCAAGGCAATTGCAGCCAATTACAGGCAAGGCAATTCTAGGCAAGGCAATTCTTGGCAATACCAGAAAAGGCAATTCCAGGCAATTCCTGGCAAGGCAATTTCAGGCAATTCCAGGAAAGGCAACTCCAGGCAAGGCAATTACAGGCAATCCAGGCAAGGCAATTACAGGCAATAAAGGCAAGGCAATTCCAGGCAAGGTAATTCCAGGCAATTCCAGGCAAGGCAACTCCAGGCAATTACAGGCCAGGCAATTCCAGTTAAGACAATTATTCCACGCAAGACAAGGCAAGGCAAGGCAATTAATTCACAGCAGCAATGCAAGGCAATGCAATTCCAGGCAAAGCAAGGCAAGGAAATTCCAGTCAAGACAAAAATAGGCAATTCTGGGTAAGGCAAAACAAGGCAATTTCATGCAAGGAAAGGCAAGGCAAGAAAAATCCAGGCAAGGCGAGGCAAGGCAAGGCATTTCTATACAAGGGTAGGCAAGGTAATTTTCAGCAAGGCAAGGCAAGGCAATTTCAGGCAAGGCAATTGCAAGCATGGCAAATCCAGACACAACAATTCCAGGCAAGGCAATTCTAGGCAAATCAATTCCAGGCAATTCCAGGCAGGGCAATTACAGGCAAGGCAATTCTGGGCAATTACCATCACGGCAATATTAGGCCAAGGAATTCCAGGTAAGGCAAAGAAAGGCAATTTCAGTCAAGGCAAGGAAAGGCAATTGCAGGCAAGGTAAAGCAAAGCAATTCCAGGGAAGGCAAGGCAAAGTAAAGCAAGGCATTTATAGAAAAGGTAAGGCAAGGCAATTCCAGGCAATGGAAGGCAACGCAATTTCATGCAAGAAAAGGCAAGGCAAGGCAAGAAAAATCCCGGCAAGGCAAGGCAAGGCTTTTTTAGACAAGGGAAGACCAGGCAATTTCTGGCAAGGCAAGGCATGACAATTTCAGGCAAGGCAATTGCAACCATGGCAAATACAAACAAAAAATTCCATGCAAGACAATTCTAGGCAAGGTAATTCGAGGCAATTCCAGGCAAGGCGATTCCAGGCAAGGCAATTCTAGGCAATTCCCGTTATGGCAGTATTAGGCAAAATAATTCCAGGTAAAACAAAGAAAGGCAATTTCAGCCGGGACAAGGAAAGGCTATTCCAGGTAAGGCAAGGCAAGGCAATTCCATGCAAGGAAAGGTAAAGAAGGCAAGCCATTTATATAAAAGGTAAGGGAAGAAAATTCCAAGCAATAGAAGGCAAGGCAATTTCAGGCAAAGAAAGGGAAGGTAAATTCTGGCAAGACAAGGTAAGGCAATTCCAGCCAAGGCAAGGTAAGGCAATACCAGGCAAGGCAAGGCTAGGCAATTCCAGGAACGGCAAGGCAAGGTAATTTCAGGGAAGGCAATTCCAGGAAAGGCAAAGCAAGGTTATTCGTGGCAATAAAAGATAAGTCAATTATAGACAAGGCAAAACAATGCAATTACAAACAAAGCAAGCGAGAGAATTCCTGGCAAGGCAAGGTAATTCCAGGCAAGGCAATTCCACGTAAGGAAAGGCAAGAAAATTCTTGTCAAGGCAAATCAAGGCAATTCCAGGCAAGGCAATTCCAGGCACGGAAGGCAAGGTAATTCCAGGAAAGGCAAGGCAAGGCAATCCCAGGCAATGCAATTCCAGGCAATTCCAAGCACGGCAATTACAGGCCAGGCAATTACAGGCAATGCAAGTTTAGGAAAGGCAATTCCAGGCAATTCCAGTCAAGTCACTTTTACACAGGATTATTCCAGGCAATGCAATTCCAGGCAAGGGAATTTCAGGCAAGGCAATTATTCCAGGCAAGGTGAGTCAAGGGAAGGCAATTATTCTATACAAGGCAAGGAAAGGAAAGGCAGTTCCAGGCAAGGAAAGTCAAGGCAATAAAATTCCAGGCAAGGCAATTCCAGACAATTCTAAGCAAGGCAACAGCAGGCAATTCCACGTAATTCCAGGGAAGGCAAGGCAAGGCAATTCCAGGTAATGCAAGGAAAGGCAATTTTAGGCAAGGTAAGGCAAGGCAATTTCAGGCAAGGCCAGTCAAGGCAATTCCAGTCAAGGCAAGGCAAAACAATTCCAGACAATGCAAGGCGTGGCAAATCCGGCAAATCAATTCCAGGCAATGCAAATCCAGGTAAGGCAATTTCAGGAAAGGCAATTCCAAGAAAGACAAATCCAGGAAAAACCAAACTTGGAAAGAAAATTCCAGGCAAAGCATTATAAGGCAATTTCCAGCAAGGCAAGGCAAGGCAATACCAGGCAAGGCAATGCAAGGCAATTCCAGGCAAGGCAATTCCAATCAAGACATTTTCAGGTAAGGCAATTCCATCAATTGAAGGCAATAAAATTACAGACAATTTCAGGCGAGAAAATTCCTGGAAAGGCAATAATTCCAGGTAAGTGAATGTCAGGGAAGTGATGTATTCCAGACAATGCCAGTCAAAGCAAAAAAAGGCAAGGCAAGGCAAGGCTAGGCAAAGGAATTTCAGGCAAGGCAATTCCAGGCAATTCAAGGCAAGACAATTCGAGGCAATTACAGACAACGCAATTTCAGGCAATTCGAGGCAAGGCAGGGCAAGGAAAGGCTATTCTAGGCAAGGCAAGGCAAGGCAATTTCAGGCTAGGCAAGCAAAACAATATCAGTCAATGCAAGGCATGGCAATTCCAGGTAAGTCAATTCCAGAAAACTCAATTTTAAGCAATTTCAGGCAAGACAATTCCAGGCAAGGCCATTATAGACAAAAAAAATTCCAGCCAAGACAATTTCATGGGAGGCATTTCCAGGCAAGCCAATTTCTGGCAATTCCATGCAAGCCAATTTCTGGCAATTCCAGTCAAGGCAATTTCAGACAATTTTAGGCAAGGCAATTTTAGTCATGGCAATCCCAGGCATGGCAATTCCAAGCAAGGCAATTTCAGAAAATTCCAGGAAGGGCAATTTCAGGCAAGGCAACTTCAGGCAACTCCAGGAAAGCCAATTCCAGGCACGGCATTTTCAGGCAATTCCAACAAAGCAATTCCAGGCAATTCCATGCAAGGCAAATTCATTCAAGGTCATTCCAGGCAATTCCAGGCAAGCCAATTACAGGCAAGGCCATTCAAGGAAATTCCAGGCAAGGCAATTCCAGGCAATTCTAAGCAAGGCAATTTCAGGCATGGCAATTATTCCAGTCCAGGCAATTTCAGGCATGGCAATTACACCAGGCAAGGCATGCAAGGCAAGGCAATTGCAGGCAAGGCAATTTCAGACAATTTTAGAGAAGCCAATTACAGGCAAGGCATTTTCAGGCAATTTTATGCAAGGCAATTTCACCAAGGAAGTTTCAAGCAAGGCAATTCCAGGGAAGCCAATTCCAGGCAAGGCCATTCCAGAAAATTCAATTATTCCAGGTAACAAAAGCAAGGCAAGAAAGTTCCAGGCAAGGCAAGGCAAGGCAAGACAATTCCAGGCAAGCAAATCAAGGCAATTTCAGGAAAGACAAGGCAAGGCAAAGCAAGGAAATTTTAGACAAGACAAAACAAAGCAATTCCAGGCATGAAAAGGCAAGACAATTCCAAGCAAGGCAACGTAAGGCAATTCTAGGCAAGGCAAGGCAATTCCATACATGGCAAGGCAAGGCAATTTTATGCAAAGCAAGGCAAGGCAATTCCAGGCAAGGCCAGTCAGGGCAATTTCAGGCAAAGAAAGGCAAAACAATTTCAGGCAATGGAAAACATGGCAATTCCAGGCAACGTAATTCCAGGCAACGCAATTCCAGGCAATTTCAGGCAAGGCAAGGTAAGGCAATTCCAGGCATGGTAAGGCAAGTCAATTCCAGTCAAGGCAAGGCAAAACAATTCTAGACAAGGCAAGGGAAGGCAATTTCACTCAAGACGAGGCAAAACAATTCCAGAAAATTCAAGGCATGGTAATTTCAGGTAAGGTAATTCCAGGCAACGCAATTCCAGGCAATTCCAGGAAAGGCAATTCCAGTCAATTCCAGGCAAGACAAATTCATGAAAGTTCAGGCAAGGAAATTTCAGGAACTCCAGGAAAGCCAATTCCAGAAAAGGCAAATCCATGAAAGTCCAGGCAAGGCAATTTCAGAAACTCCAGGAAAGCCAATTCCTGGCAAGGCATTTCCATCCAATTCCAAGCAAGGCAATTCCAGGCAAGGCAAGGCAAGGCAAGACAATCCATACAAGGGAATTCCAGGCAATTCTAGGCAAGAGAACAACAGGCAATTTCACACAAGGCAATTCCGGGCAATACCAGACAAGGCAAAACAAGGCAATTTCAGGCAAGGCAAAACAAGGAAATTCTAGGCAAGGCAATTCTAGGCAATGCAAGGTAAGGCAATTTTAGGCAAGTTATGTCAAGGCAACTCTAGTAAAGGCCAGTCAAGGCAATTCCAGTCAAGGCAAGGCAAAACAATTTCAGACAATGCAAGGCATGGCAGTTGAAGGCAAGTCAATTCCAAGCAACGCAATTTTAAGCAATCTAATTTCAGTCAAGGCAATTTCAGGCAAGGCTATTCCAGAAAAGGCAATAACCTTTCCTGGAATAGCCTTGCCTGAAATTCCATGCAAGGCCATACTTGGCAAGAAAATTCCAGGCAAGTCAATTTCAGATAAGGCAATTCCAAAGAAGGCATTACCTGGCAAGGCAATTCCTGGCAATTTCAGGCACGGCAATTTCAGGCAAGGCAATTCCAGCCAATTTCAGGCAAGGCAATTCCATGCAAGACAATTCCAGGCAGTTCTAAGCAAGAAAATTTTAGGCAATTCCAGGCAAGGAGATTCCATGAAATTTCAGGCAAGGCAATTCCAGGCAAGAAAACCTCAGGAACTCCAGGAAAGCCAATTTCAGGCAAGCCATTTCCATCTAATTCCAGGCAATTACAGGCAAGGCAATTTCAGGTAAGACAATTTCAGACAATTCCAGGTAAGTTAATTCCAGGCAAGGCCATTCGAGGCAAATCCAGGAAAGCCAATTCCAGGCAATTCATGGCCAGGCAATTCCAGACATGGCAATTATTCCAGGTTATGCAATTCCAGGCATGGCAATTATTCCACGCAAGGGAATTCAAGGCAAAAGAATTCCAGGCAAGGCAAGGCAAGGCAAGACAATTCCAGGCAAGGAAATTCAAGGCAATTCTAGGCAAGACAACAGCAAGCATTTCAGAGATTACAATTCCAGGCAAGGCAAGACAATTCCAGGCAAGGCAAGGCAAGGCAATTCCAGGCAATGCAAGGCAAGGCAATTTTAGGCAAGGTTTGGTAAGGCAATTACAGGCAAGGCCAGTCAAGACAATTCCAGTCAAGGCAAGGCAAAACAATTCCAGACAATGCAAGGCATGGCATTTGAAGGCAAGTCAATCCCAGCCAATGCAATTCCAGGCAAGCTACTTTCAGTCAAGGCAATTCCAGGAAAAGCAATTCCAGGCAAGGCCATACTTGGCAAGAAAATTCCAGGCAAGTCAATTCCAGACAAGGTAATTCCAAAGAAGGCTTTAGTAGACAAGGCAATTTCTGGGAATTTCAGGCACGGCGTTTTCAGGCAAAGCAATTTCAGGCAATTCCAGGCAGGCAATTCCAGGAAAGACAATTTCAGGTAATTCTAGGCAAGAAAATTCCAGGCAATTCCAAGCAGGTAATTCCAGGGAAAGCAATTCCATAAAATTTCAGGCAAGGCAATTCCAAGAAAAGCAATTTCAGGAACTCCAGGAAAGCCAATTCCAGGCAAGGCATTTCCATCCAATTTCAGGCAAAACAAACCCAGGCAATACCAGGAAAGGCAATTTCAGGCAATGCAATTCCAGACAATTCCAGGAAAGTTAATTTCAGGCAAGGTCATTCAGGGCAATTCCAGGCATGACAATTATTCCAGACCAGGAAATTCCAGGCATGACAATTATTCCAGGCAAGGCAATGCAAGGCAAGGCAATTCCAGGCAAGGCAAGGAAAGGCAAGACAATTCCAGGGAATTCAAGGCAATTCTAGGCAAGGCAACAGCAGGCAATTCCACATAAGGCAATTCCATTCAATTCCAGGCAAGGCAATTTCAGGCAAGGCAAAACAAGGCAATTCTAGGCAAGGCAAGAGAAGGCAATTCCAGGCAATGCAAGGCAAGGCAATGTTAATCAAGGGTTGGCAAGGCAATTTCAGGCAAGTGCAGTCAAGGCAATTCCAGTCAAGGCAAGGCAAAACATTTTCAGACAATGCAAGGCATGGCAATTGTAGGCAAGTCAATTCCAGGCAATGCAATTCCAGGCAATTTCTTTCAGTCAAGGCAATTCCAGAAAAGGCAATTCCAGGCAAGGACATACTTAGTAAGAAAATTTCAGGCAAGGCAATCCCAGACAAAGCAATTAAAAAGAAGGCAACACCAGGCAAGGCAATTTCTGGACATTTCAGGCACGGCGATTTCAGGCAAGGCAATTTCAGGCAATTCCAGGCTAGGCAATTCCAGGCAAGACAATTCCAGGCAATTCCAGGCAAGGCAACTCCATGCAAAGCATTTCCAAGAAATTCAAAACAATGCAATTTCAGGCAATGTAATTTTAGTCAATTTTAGACAAGCCAGTTCCAGGAAAGGCATTTTCAGGCAATTCTATGTAAGGCAATTTCACCGAGGAAATTTTAGTCAAGGCAATTCCAGGCAATTCCAGGCAAGCCAATTTCAGGAAAGGCCATTCCAGGCAATTCCAGACAAGGCAATTCCAGGCAATTTAATTATTTCAGGTAAGGCAAGGCAAGGCAATCCAGTTCCAGGAAAGGCAAGGCATGGCAAAACAATTCCAGACAATGCAACGCATGGCAATTTCAGGAAAAGCAATTCCAGGCAAAGCAATTCCAGGCAATTCCAGGCAGGGCAATTCTAGGCAAAAAAAAATTTTAGGCAATTTTAGTCAAGGCAATTCCAGCTAATCAAATCCAGGCAATTCCAGGCAAGGCAATTCAAGGCGATTTCAGGCCAGGCAATTCCAGTTAAGGCAACTATTCCAGGCAATGCAAAAGAACAGAAAGAAAGTCAAGGCAAGGAAATTATTCCAGGCAAGCCAAGGCAAGGCAATGCAGTTTCAGGCAAAGCAAAGCAAGGCAATTTTTGTCCAGGCAAGAAAAGGCCATTCTATGCAAGCGAAGGCAAAACTATTCCAGGCAAGGCAAGGCAATTCAAGGCAAGGACATGCAAGGCAATTCCAGGCAAGGCAAGGCAAAACAACTTTTGACAATGGAAAGCATCACAATTCCAGGCAAGAAATTTTCAGAAAATACTAGGCAAGGCGATTCCTGGCAATTCTAGACAAGGCAATTTCAGGCAAGGGAAGGCAATTCCAGGCAAGAAAGTCAAGGCAATTCCAGGAAAGAAAAGGAAAGGCAATTCCAGAAAATGCAAGTTAAGTCAATTCCAGTAAAGGTAAAACTAGAAAATTCTGGGCACGGCGAGGCAAGGGAACTCCAGGCAAAAAAAGACAAGGCAATTCTAGGCAAGGCAAGGCAAGGCAATTCCAGGCAAGGCAAGGCAAGGCAATTCCAGGCAAGGCAAGGCAAAACAATTTCAGACAATGAAAGGCATGGCAATTCCAGGCAAGGCAATACAAGGCAACGCAATTCCAGGCAATTTCAGGCTATAGAATTCCAGTTGATGCAATTCCAGACAATGCAGGGCATGGCAATTCCAGGAAAGGCAATTCCAGGGAAGGCAATTCCGGGCAATGTAATTCTGGGCAACTCCTGGCAAGGCAATTCCAGGCAAGAAAATTCCAGGCAATTCCAGGAAAGGCAATTCCATGAAATTTCAGGCAATGCAATTCCAAGCAATGCAATTTCAGGAAATCCATTCAAGCCAATTCCAGGCAAGGCATTTCCAGCCAATTCAAGGCAAGGGAATTCTGGGCAATTCCAGGCAAGGCACTTCCAGAAAACTCCTGGCAAGCCAATTCGAGGTAAGGCAATTGAAGGCAAATCCAGGCAAGGCAATTCCAGGTAAGGCAATTCCATGCAATTACAGGCCAGACAATTCCAGGCATGGCAATTATTCCAGGCCAGGCAATTGGAGGCATAGTAATTATTCCAGGCAAGACAGTGCAAGCAAGGCAATTCCAGGCAAGGCAAGACAAATCCAGGCAAGAAAACTCCAGACAATTCTAGGCAAGGCAACAGCAGGCAATTCCACACAAGGCAATTCCAGGCAAGGCAAGGCAAGGCAAGGCAATTTCAGGCAAGGCAAAACAAGGCAATTTTAGTCAGGACAAGACAAGGCAATTCCAGGCAATCCAAGGCAAGAAAATTTTAGGCAAGGTATGGCAAGGCAATTCCAGGCAAGAACCATCAAAACAATTCCAGTCAAGAAAAGGCAGAACAATTCCAGACAATGCAAGGCATGGAAATTGCAGGCAAGTCAATTCAAGGCCACGCAATTCTTGGCAAACTAGTTCCAGTCAAAGCAATTCCAGGCAAAACAAAGTAAGGCATTTCGAGGCAAGGCAAGGCAAGGCAATTCACGGCATGGAAAGGCAAGGCAATTTCAGGCAAGGCAAAGCAATTCCAGGCAAGTCAAGGCAATTTCAGGCAAGGCAAGGCAAACCAATTTCAGACAATGCAAGTCATGGAAATTCCAGGCAAGGCAATTCCAGACAAGGCAATTCCAGGCAAGGAAAGGCAAGGAAAGGCAAGGCAATTTCAGGCAAGCAAGTCAAAACAATTCCAGAAAAGACAAGGCAAGAAAATTCCAGGCAAAACAAAACCAGGCAATTCCAGGCAAGGCATAACAAGGCAATTAAAGGTAAGGCAAGGCAAGGCAATTTCAGGCAAGGCAAGGTAAGGCAATTCTAGACAAGACAAGGCAAGGCAATTCCAAGCATGTCAAGACAAGACTATTTCAGGCAAGGCAAGGCAAGGCAATTCCAGGCAAGGCCAGGCAAGACAATTCCAGGCAAGGCCAGGCAAGGCAATTTCAGGAAAGGCAAGGCAAAACAATTCCAGATAATGCAAGATATAACAATTCCAGGTAAGGAAATTTTAGGCAACGCAATTCCAGACAATTCCAGGCAAGTCAATTGCAGGCAATGCAATTTCTGGAACTCCAGGAAAGCCAATTCCAGGCAAGGCATTTTCATCCAATTCCAGGCAATGCAATTCCAGGTAATTCAAGGCAAGGCATTTTCAGGGAAAGCAATCACAGACAATTCAAGGCCAGTCAACTTTAGGGAAGGTCATTCAAGTCAAATCCAGGCAACACAATTCTAGGCATGTCAATTCCAGGCAATTCTAGGCCAGGCAATTTCAGGCATGTCGATTATTCCAGGCCAGTCAATTCCAGGCATGGCAACTATTTTCGGCAAGGCAATTCGAAGCAATGCAATTCCAGGCAAGGAAAGGCAAGGCAAGAAAATTTCAGGCAAGGGAATTCCAGGCAATTCTAGGCAAGGAAACAGCAGGCAATTCCACACAAGGCAAATCAAGGCAATTTCAGGGAAGACAAGGCAAGGCAATTTCAGGCAGGACAAAACAGGGCAATTCTAGGCAAGGCAATTCAAGGCAATGCAAAACAAGGCAATTTTAAGAATGGTATAGCAAGGCAATTTTAGGCAAGGACAGTCAAAACAATTCCAGTCAAGGCAAGGCAAAACAATTTCAGACAATGCAAGGCATGGCAATTGCAAAGAAGTCAATTTCAGGCAACGCAATTCCAGGCAAGCTACTTCCAGCCAAGGCAATTTCAGGGAAGGCAATTCCAGGCAAGGCCATACTTGGCAAAACATTCCAGGCAAGTCAATCCCAGACAAAGCAATTCCAAAAAGGCAATTTTAGGCAAGGCAATTTCAGGCAATTCCAGGCAAGGCAATTCCATGCAAGGCATTTCCAGAAAACTCAAAACAAGGTAATTTCAGGCAATGCAATTTCAGTCAATTTTAGACAAGCCAAATTCCACGAAAGTCATTTTCAGGCAATTTTATGCAAGGCAATTCCACCGTGAAAATTCCAGGCAAGGCAATTCCAGGCAATGCAATTTTAGAAACTCCATTACAGCCAATTCCAAGCAAGGTCTTTCTATGCAATTCCAGGCAAAACAATTCCAGGCAATTTAAGGCAAGGCAATTTCAGACAATTTAAGTCAAGCCAATTATACGCAAGACCATTCAAGGCAATTCCAGGCAAGGCAATTCTAGGCATTTCCAGTCCAGGCAATTCGAGGCACAGTAATTATGCCAGGCCAGGCAATTCCAGTTATGCCAATTACTCC
The DNA here is from genome assembly GCA_028533165.1 of Leontopithecus rosalia. Lineage (NCBI taxonomy): Eukaryota > Metazoa > Chordata > Mammalia > Primates > Cebidae > Leontopithecus > Leontopithecus rosalia. Next base: position 16,972 of record JAPYYA010000850.1, read on the forward strand.
AGGCAAGGAAATGCAAGGAAAGGTAATTTCAGGCAAGGCAAGACAATTCCAGACAAGAAAATTTTAGGCAATTCTATGCAAGGCAACAGCAGGCAATTCCACACAAGGCAATTCCAGGCAATTCCAGGTAAGGCAAGGCAAGGCAATTCCAGACAAGGCAAAACAAGGCAATTCTAGGCAAGGCAAGGCAATTCTAGGCAATGCAAGGCAAGGCAATTTTAGGCAAGGTATGGCAAGGCAATTTCACTCAAGGCAAGTCAAGGCAATTCCAGTCAAGGCAAGGAAAAACAATTTCAGACAATGCAAGGTAAGGCAGTTGAAGGCAAGTCAATTCCAGGCAATGCAATTCCAGGCAAGCTAGTTCAAGTCAAGGAAATACCAGACAAGGCAATTCCAGGCAAGGCCATAATTGGCAAGAAAATTCCAGGCAAGTCAATTTCAGACAAAGCAATTTCAAAGAAAGCAATACTAAGCAAGGCAATTAATGGCAATTTCAGGCTTGGCATTTTCAGGCATGGCAATTTCAGGCAAGGCAATTTCAGGCAAGACAATTTCAGAAAATTCCAAGCAAGAAAATTTTATGCAAGACATTTCCAGGAAATTAAAAACAATGCGATTCCAGGCAATGCAATTTTCGTCAATTTTAGACAAGCCAATTCCAATCAAGGCATTTCCAGGCAATTCTATGCAAGGCAGTTTCACCAAGGAAATCATAGGCAAGGCAATTCCAAGCAATTCCAAACAAGCCAATTACAGGCAAGACAATTACAGGCAAGGCAATTCCAGACAAGTCAATTCCAGGCAAGACCATTTCAGGCAATTCCAGGCAAGTCAATTCCAGACAAGACCATTTCAGGCAATTCCAGACAAGGCAATTGCAGGCAAGGCAATTATTTCAGGGAAGGCAGGGAAAGGGAAGACAATTATTTCAGGCAAGGCAAGTCAAGGCAAGGCAAGGCAGTTCTAGGCAAGGGAAGCAATTCAAGGCAATTCCAGGAAAGGCAAGGCAAGGCAATTCCAGGCAAGGCAAGGCAAGACAGTTCTAGGCAAGGCAAAACAAGGCAATTCCAGGCAAGGCAAGGCAATTCCAGGCAAGGCAAGGTAAGGAAAGTCAATTCCAGGCATGGCAAGACACGGCAATTCCAGACAAGGCTAGGCTAGGTATTTCCAAGCGATGCCAAGCAAGGCAATTCCAGGCAAGGCAAGGCAAGGCAAAACAATTCTAGACAATTCAAGGCATTGCAATTCCAGGCAAGACAATTTCAGGCAAAGCAATTTCAGGCAATTCGAGGCAAGTCAATTTCAGTCAGGGCAATTACAGGCAATTCTATGCAAGGCAATTCTAGGCAATTCATTCCAGGCAATTTCAGGCAAGGCAATTCCAGGCAATTCCAGGCCAGGCAATTCCAGTTAAGGCAATTATTCCAGTAAAAAACAAAGGAGGAGAAGGCAAGTCAAAGCAAGGCATTTATTCCAGGAAACTCAAGGCAATGCAACGCAATTCCAGGCAAAGCCAAGCAAGGCAATTCAAGTCCAGTCAAGAAAAGGCAATTTTAGGCAAGGCAATTCCAGGCATGGCAAAGTAAAACAATTCCAGGCAAAACCAAGCAAGGCAATTCCAGGCAAGGCAATTCCAGGCAAGGCAAGAAAATACAACTCCAGACAAAGTAAGGCATTGCAATTCCAGGTCAGGCAATTCCAGGTGAGACAATTTCAGGCAACTCCAGGAATGCAACTACAGACAATTCCAGGCCAGGCAATTCCAGTTAAGACAATTATTTCACGCAAGGCAAGGCAAGGCAAGGTAATGCAAAGCAATTATTTCACACAAGCCAAGACAAGGCAAAGCAACTCCAGGCAAAGCAAGGCAAGGCAATTGCAGTCAAGGAAAGAAAAGGCAATTCTAGGCAAGGCAAGGCAAGGCAATTTTACGCAAGGCAAGGCAAAGCAAGGCAAGAAAATTCCAGGCAAGACAAGGCAAGGTCCTTCCAGGAAAGACAAGGCATGGCAATTTCAAGCAAGGCAAGGCAAGGTAAGAAAAATCCAAGAAATGCAATTTCAGGCAATTCCAGGCAAGGAAATTTCAGGCAAGGCAAGGCAAGTGAATTCCAGGCAAAAGAATTCCAGGCAAGGCATTTTCAGGCAAAGCAAGGCAAGTCAAGGAAAGGCAATTAAAGGCAAGGCAACACAAGCTAGTTCCAGTAAAGGCAAGGCAAAGCAATTCCAGGTAAGGCAAGGCAAGAACATTACAGGCAAAAAAAGGCAAGGACATTTTAAAATGGCAAGGGAAGGCAATTCCAGGCAAGGCAAGAAAACGAAATTCCTGGCAAGGCAAAGAAAGGCAATTCCAGGCAAGGCAAGTTAAGGCAATTCGAGGTAAGGCAAGGCACGGAAATTTCAGGCAAGAACAGGCAAGGTAATTTCATGCAAGGCAAGGCAAAATAATTCCAGAAAATGCAAGGCATAGAAATTTCAGGCCAGGCAATTTCAGGCAAGGCAATTCCAGTCAATGCAAATCCAGTCAAGATCATAACAGAAAAGGCAATTCCAGGCAAGGCAATTCAAGTCAATGCAAATCCAGTCAAGACCATAACAGGAAAGGCAATTCCAGGCAAGGCAATTTCAGTCAAGGCGATTCTAGGCAATAAAATTTCAGGCAAGTAAATTCCAGACAAGCAATTCCAGAAAAGGCAATTCCAGGCAATTCCAGGCAAGGCAATTTCAGGCAACGCAATTCCAGGCAAGAAAATTCCAGACAAAAAAATTCCAGGCAATTCCAGACAAAGCAATACCATGAAATTCCAGGCAAGGCAATTCCAGGCAAAACAATTTCAGGCAATTTAATTCCAGTCCATGCAAATCCAGTCAAGGGTATAACAAGCAAGGCAATTCCAGGCTGGCAATTTTGGGCAATTCCAGGCGAGGCAATTTCAGGCAATGCAATTCCAGGCAATTCCAGGCAAGACAATTCCAGGCAACTCCAGGCAAGTCAATTACAGACAAGGCAATTCCATAAAATTCCAGGCAAGGCAATTCCAGACAATGCAATTTCAGGAACTCCAAGAAAGCCAATTCCACGCAAGGCAATTTCAGGCAAGACAATTCCAGACAATTCCCAGCAAGGCAATTCAAGGCAACGCCAGGCAAGGCAATGCAAGGCAAGAAAATTTTAGGCAAGGAAATTCCGGAAAATTCTAATCAAGGTAACAGCAGGCAATTCAAGAGAAGGCAATTCCAGGAAAGGCAAAACAAGGCCATTCTAGGCAAGGCACGTCATAGCAATTTCAGGCAATGCAAGGCAAGGCAATTTTAGACAAGGTATGGCAAGGCAATTCCAGGCAGGGCCAGTCAAGGCAATTTCAGTCAAGGCAAGGCAAAACAATTCCAGACAATGCAAGAAATGGCAAATCCAGGAAAATCAATTTCAGGCAACGGAATTCCAGGGAAGCTACTTTTAGTCAAGGCAATTCAAGGCAAAAAAATTCCAGGCAAGGCCATACTTGGCAAGAAAATTCAAGGCAAGTCAATTCCAGAAAGAGAAATTCCAATGAATGCAATACCAGACAGGCAATTCCTCCCAATTCCAGGCAAGGGAATTTCAGGCAAGGCAATCCCAAGCAATTAAAACAAGACAATTCCATACAAGGAATTTCCAGGAAATTCAAAACAAGGCAATTACAGGCAATGCAATTTCAGTCAATTTTAGACAAGCCAATTCCAGGCAAGGCATTTTCAGGCAATCCCATGCAAGGCAATTTCAGGCAATTCTAGGCAAGAGAATTACAGGTAAAACAATTCCAAGCAATTCCAAGCAAGGCAATTTCAGGCAAAACCATTCCAGGCAATTAAAGACAAGGCAATTCCAGGCAAGGCAATTCTAGGCAATCCCATGCCAGGCAATTCCAGGCAAGGCAATTATTCCAGGCATGGCAAGGGAAGGGAAGACAATTACTACAGGCAACGCAGGGCAAGTCAAGGCAGATCCAGGCAAGGCAAGGCAAGAAAAGACAATTACAGGCAAGGCAATTTCAGGCAATTCTAGGCAAGGCAATACCAGAAAATTCCAGAAAAGGCAATTCTAGTCAATTCCAGGCAAGGCAAAACAAGGAAAGGCATTTTCTGGCAAGCAAGTCAAGGTAATTTCAGGAAAGGCAAGGTAATTCCAGGCAAAAAAAGGCAAGGCAATTCCAGGCAAGGCAATGCAAGGCAATTCTAAGCAAGGCAAGGCAATTTCAGGCATGGCAAGGCAAGGCAATTCCAGGTAAAACAAGGCAAGGCAAAACAATTTCAGACAATGCAAGGCATGGCTATTTTAGGCATGGTATTTCAGGCAACTCAATTTCAGGCAATTTCAAGCAAGTCAATTTCAGTCCAGGCAATTCCAGGCAATTCAAGGCAAGGCAATTCCAGGCAATCAATTCCATTCAATTCCAGGCAAGGCAATTTGAGGCAATTCCAAGCTAGGCAATTCCTATTAAAGCAATTATTCCAGGCAAGGCAAGGAAAGAAAAGGCAAGTCAAGGCAAGGCAATTATTCCATGCAAGCCAAGGCATGGCAATGCAATTCCAGGCAAAGAAAAGCCAGGCAACTCCAGTCCAGGCAAGGAAAGGCAATTCTAGGCAAGGCAGGGCACTTTCAGGTAAGGCCAATCAAGGCAAGGCAAGGAAATTCCAGGCAAGGCAAGGTAAGGCAATTCTATGCAAGGGAAAGCAAGGCAATTCCAGGCAAGGCAAAACAAGGCAATTATAGGCAAGGCCAGGCAAGGCAATTTCAGGCAAGGTAATGCAAAACAACTTCAGATAATGGAAGGCATTGCAATTCCATGCAAGGCAATTTCAGGCAATTCCCAGCAAAACAATTTGAGTCAAGGAAATTCCGGGCAATTTCAGGTAAGGCAATTGCAGACAATTCCAGGCAAGTCAATTCTAGGGAATTTCAGGCAAGGCAATTTTAGGAAAGACAATTTCAGGCAATTCCAGAGAAGGCAATTCTAGGCACGGCAATTTAAGGCAATACCAGGCAAGGCAAGGCAATGCAATTCCAGGCCAGGCAATTCCAGTTGATCCAAGGATTCCACGCAAGGCAAGGCAACCAAGGCAATTATTTTACACAAGCCAAGACAAGGTAATGCAATTCCAGGCAAAGCAAGGCTAAACAATTTCAGTTAAAGCAAGGAAAGACAATTCTAGGCAAGTCAAGGCAAGGCAATTCCACACAAGGCAAGGTAATGCAATTTCAAGCAAGGAAATAGCAGAAAAGGCAAATCCAGGCAAGGAAATTTCAGGCAATTTCAGGCAAGGCCATTCCAGGCAAGGAAATTACAGGCAATTCTAGGCAAGGCAATACCAGGCAATTCCAGATAAGGCATTTCCAGGCAACACAGGGCAATTACAGGCAAGGCAAGAGAAAACAATTCCAGGCATGGCAAGGCAAGGCAATTCCAGGCAAGGGCAGGCAAGACAATTTTCGGCAAGGCAAGACAAAACAATTCCAGAAAATGCTAGGCATGCCAATTCCAGGCAAAATAATTCCAGGCAACGCAATACCTTGCAATTCCAGGCAATTCAAGGCAAGGCAATTTCAGGCAATCAATTTTAGGCAATTCCATTCAAGGCAATTCCAGGCCGGGCAATTCCAGTTAAGGCAATTATTCCAGGAGAGGCAAAAGAAAAGAAGGCAGGTCAAAGCAAAGCAATTATTCTAGGCAAGGCAAGGCAAGGCAACGCAATTCCAGGAAAAGCAAACCAAGGCAATTCCAGTCAGGGAAGGAAAGGCAATTCTAGGCAAGGCAAGGCAAGGCAATTTCAGTAATGGCAAAACAAGGCAATGCTAGCAATTCGAGGCAAGGCAATTTCAGGCAAGGCAAGATAAGGCAATTCTATGCAAGACAAGGCAATTCCAGGCAAGGCAAGGAAAGGATATTCCAGGCAAGGCCAGGCAAGGCAATTACAGGCAAGGCAAGGCAAAACAACACCAAACAATGCAAGGCATCGCAATTCCAGGCCAGGCAATTTCAGGCAATGCAATTCCAAGCAATACATTTTCAGTCAAAATAATTCCAGGCAATTCCAGGCAAGGCAATTGTAGGCAATTCCATGGAAGAAAATTCTAGGCAATTCCAGGTAATGTAATTTCAGGCAATTCCAGGGAAGGCAATTTCAGGCAAGGCAATTTACAGCCATACCAGGAAAGACAATTTCAGCCAATTCCAGGAAGGCAACTTCAGGCAATTCCATGCCAGGGCATTCCAGTTAAGACAATTATGCCATGCAAGGCAGGGCAAGAAAAAGCAAGGCAATTTTTTCACTCAAGCCAAGACAAGGCAACGTAATTCCAGGTGAAGCAAGGCAAGGCAATTCCAGTCAAGGCAATTCTAGGCAAGACAAGGCTAGGCAATTCCACGCAAGGCAAGTCAAGTCAAGGAAATTCCAGGAAAGGGAAGGCAAGGCACTTTCACGCAAAATAAGACAAGGCAATGCACTTTCAGGCAAGAAAATTGCAGGTAAGGCACATCCAGAAAAAGCAGTTCCAGCCAATTACAGGTAAGGCAATTCCAGGCAAGGCAATTCCAGGCAAGACAAGGCAAGGAAATTCCAGGCAAGGGAAGTCCAGGAAAGGCATTTCAAGGCAAGGCAAGGGAAGGCCATTCAAGGGAAAGGAACAAAATGGCATTCCAGGCAAGATAACGCAAGTCAATTCCAGGAATAACAAAGCAAGAAAATTCCAGGCAAGACAAGGTAAGGCAATTTTAGAAAGGCAAGGCAATGCAATTTCAGCTAAAACAAGGAAAGCCAATTTCATGCAAAGAAAGTCAAGGCAATTCAAGGCAATGGAAGACAAGGTGATTCCAGGCAAGTCAATTCCAGGCAAGGCCATTTCAGGCAATTCCAAGCAAGGCAATTCCAGGCAAGGAAATTCCAGGCAATTCAAGGCAAGGCAATTTCAGCCAAGGCAATTACAGGCAATTACTGGCAATGCAATTCCAGACAATTCCAGTAAAGTCAATTCTGGGCAATTCCCATCATGGAAATTCCAGCAAGGCATTCCAGGCAAGGCAAGGTAAGGCAATTCTAGGCAAGGCAAGGCAAGGCAAGGCAAGGCCATTTTAGACAAGGCATTTTCAGGCTATTCAAAGCAAGTCAATTCCAGGCAATTTCAGGCAAGGCAATTTCAGCTCACGCAAAGCAAGGTAAGGTAAGGAAAGGCTATTCCAGGCAAGACAACACAAACTAATTCCAAGCAAGGCAAGGCAAGACAATTCCAGGAAAGGCAAGGGAAGGCAAAACATTTTTAAGAAAGGCAATGCAATGCAATTCCAGGAAAGAAAAAGCAAGTAAATTCCAGGCAAGGCCACCCCAGGTCAGGCAATTCCATGTAAGGCGAGACAAAGCAAGAAAATTCAAGGCAAGGCAATTCCATACAAGCAATTCCAGGAAAGACAATTCCAACCAAAGCAATTCCAAACAAGGCAATTCCAAACAATTCCAGAAAAGGCAATTCCAGGCAAGGCAGTTCCAGGAACTCAATTCCAATCAAGGCAACTCCAGGCAAGTCAATTATAGGCAATGCAATTCCAGGCAGAGTAATTCTAGTCAAGGCAATTTCAGGCAGGCAATTCCAGAAAGGCAATTCCAGGCAAGGCAATTCCAATCAAGGAATTTCCAGGCAAGGCAATTCCAGGCAAGGAAAGGCAATGAAATTCCAGTCAAGGCAAGGAAAGGCATTTCTAGGCAAGGCAAGGCAAGGTAATTTTACGAAAGACAAGGAATAGCAAGTTAAGACAGTTTCAGGCAAAGCAAGGCAAACATATGCCAGGCAAAACAATGCAAGGCAATTACAAGCAAGTGAAGGCAATGCAATTTCAGGCAAGGCAATTCCAGTTCAATCAATTCCCATTAAGGCAATTATTCCAGTAAAGGCAAGGCAAAAGAAGGCAAGGCAAGGCAATTATTCCAGGCAAGCCAAGGCAAGGCAAGGCAATTCCAAGCAAAGGAAACAAGACAATTCCAGTCAAGGCAAGTAAAGGCAATTTTATTCAAGACCAAACAAAGGAAGGCAAGAATATTCCAGGCAAGGCGAGACAAGAAAATTCTATGCAAGGCAAGCAAGGCAATTCACAGCAAAAAAAAAAGACAAGGCAATTCCAGGCAAGGGAAGGCAAAACAATTTCAAGGAAAGCAAGTCAATGCTATTCCAGGCAAGAAAAAGCAAAAAAATTCCAGGCAAGGCAATTCCAGGCAAATCAATTTCAGAAAAGGCCATTCTAGGCACGAAAATTCCAGGCAAGTAAATTTCAGACAATGCAATTACAGAAAAGAAAATTCCAGGAAAAGCAATTCAGGGCAATTCCAGGCAAGGCAATTTCAGGCAATACTAGGTAAATCAATACCAGGCAATTCCAGGCAGGGCAATACCAAGCAATTTCAGACAAGGCAATTCCAGGCAAGACAAGGCAAGGCAGGGCAATTCCAGGCAAGCAAGTCAAGGAAATTCCAGAAAAGATAAGGCAAGGCAATTTTAAAAATGGCAAGGCAAGACAATTCCAGACAAGGCAAAACAAGCTAATTCCAGGCAAGACAAGGCAAGGCAATTTCAGGCAAAGCAAAGCAAGGCAATTCAAGATGAGGCAAGGCAAAAAAATTACAGGCAAGGCAAGGAAATTCCAGGCCAGGCAAAACAAGGCAATACAAGGCCAGGCAAGGCAATGCAATTCCAGGCAAGGCCAGGCAGGGCAATTTCAGTTAAGGCAAGGAAAATAATTCCAGACAATGCAAAGCATGGCAATTCCAGGCAACGCAATTCCAACCAATTTTAGGCAAGTCAATTCCAGTCAAAGCAATCCCAGGCAAGGCAATTCCAGGTAATTAAGGCAAGGCATATTCAGGCACGGGACTTCCAGGAAACACCAAGCAAGGCTGTTGCATACAAGGAAATTTTAGGCAATTGCAGGCAAGGCAATTACAGGCAATTTCAGGACAGGCAATTTGAGGCAAGGCATGGCAAGGCAATTCCAGGCAGGTGAAAACAAAGCAATTTCTGGCAAGGGAATTCAAGGCAATATTAGGAAAGGCAAGGCATGGCTTTTCCCGACAAGACAAGCTAATTCCCGACAAGACAAGGCAATGAAAGGCAATTCTAGGCAAGGCAAGGCAATATTATGCAAGACAAGGCATAGTAAGGCAAGGCATTTTCAGGCAAAACAGGGCAAAGCAATGCCAGGCAAGGCAGCACAAGGCAATTGCAGGCAAGGCAAGGACAGGCAACACAAGGCAATTTCAAGCAAGCAAGTCAAGGCAATTCCAGGAAAGGGAAGGCAAGGCAATGCCAAAGAAGGCAAAGCAAGGCAATTACTGGCAAGGCAAGGGGATTCCAGGCAAGGCAAGGCAAGGCGATTCCAGAGAAGGCAAAACCAGGCTCTTACAGGCAAGGCAAGGTAAGGCAATTCCAGGCATGGCAAGGCAAGGCAATTCAAGGCAAGGCAAGACAAGGCAACTTCAGGAAAGGCAAGGCAAGGCAACTTCATGCCAAGCAAGGCAAGGCAATGCAAGGCCAGACAAGGCAAGGCAAGGCAAGGCAGGGAATGGCAATTACAGGCAAGACAATGCAAAACAATTCCAGACAACGCAAGGCATGGCAATTTCAGGCAATGTAATTTCAAGCAATTTGAGCAAGTCAATTTCAGTCAAGGCAATCCCAGGCAACGCAAATCCAATCAAGGCTGTGCCAGGGAAGGCAATTTCAGGCAATTTCAGGCAAGGCATTTCCAGGTAAAGCAATACGAGGCAAGGCAATTCCAGGCAAGGCAATTCCAGGAAATTCCAGGAAAGGTAATTTCAGGGAAGGCAATTCCAAGCAAGGCAATTCCAGGCAAGGCAATTCCAGGAAATTCCAGTAAAGGTAATTCCAGGGAAGGCAATTCCAGGCAATTTAGGCAAGGCATTTCCAGGCAAGGAAATTTTATGCAATACCAGGCAAGAAAATTTCAGGCAAGGAAATTACAGGCAATTGCAGGCAAGTCAATTACAGGCAATTGCAGGACAGGCAATTCCAGCAAGGCAATTATTCCAGTTAAGGCAAGGAAATAACAAAATTATTACAGGCAAGGCAAGGCATCACAAGGCAATTTTAGGCAAGGCAACGCAAAACAATTCCAGATAAGTAAGGCAAAGCAATTCCAGGCAAAGAAAAGCAAGACAAGTCCAGGCAAAGCAAGGCAAGGCAATTCCAAGCAAGGTAATGCAAGAAAAAGCAATTCCAGGCAATTGCAGACAAGACAATTTCAGCTAATTCCAGGCAAGACAAGGCAAGGAAAGGCTATTCCAGGCAAGGCAAGGCAAGGCAATTTCAAACAAGGCAAGGCAATGCAATTCCAGGTAAGGTAAGGCAAGGCAATTCCAGGCAAATGAAAACAAGGCAATTCCAGGCAACACAAGGCAAAACAATTTTAAGAAAGGCAATGCAATGCAATTCCAGGAAAGAAAAATCCAGTAAATTTAAAGGAAGGGAATCCCAGGCTAGCAAATCCAGGCAAGGCTATTCCAATCAAGTAATTCAAGACAAGACTATTCCAAACAGTAACAGGCAAGGCAATTTCAGGCAAGAAAATTTCAGGCAAGACAGTTCCAATCAAGGCAATTATAGGCAACACAATTTCAGGTAATTCCAGGCAAGCTAATTCCAGGCAAAGCAATTCCAGACAAGGCAATTTCAGGTATAGCAATATTAGAAAAGGCAATTCCAATCAAAAAAAATTCCAGAAAAAGCAATTCTTGGCAAGGCAAGGCAAGGCAATTGCAGGCAAAGAAAGGCAAGGCAAGGTAAGGCAATTTAGGGCAAGGAAAGACAAGACAAAGCAATTTCAGGAAAGGCAATTCCAGGCATTTCAAAGAAAGGCAATTCCAGAAAATTCCAGACAAGGCAATTACAGCTTATTCCAGGCAAGGCAAGGCAAAGAAAGAATATTCCAGGCAAGGCAAGGCAAGGCAACTCCAAACAAGGCAAGGCACAAAAATTCCAGGCAAGAGAAAACAAGGCAATTCCAGGGAAGGCAAGGAAAAACAATTTCAAGAATGGCAATGCAACGCAATTTTAGAAAAGGAAAAGCAGGAAAATTTCAGGCAAGGCCATTCCAGGCCAGGCAATTCCAGGCAAGGCGAGGCAAAGCATTAAAATTCAAAGCAAGGCATTTTCAGGCAAGGCAATTAGAGGCAAGGCAATTTTAGGCAATTCCAGGCAAGGCAATTTCAGAAAATCCCAGACAAGTCAATTTCAGGCAATGCAATTTCAGGCAATTCCAGGCAAGACAATGCCAGTCAATTCCAGACAAGGCAATTCCAGGCAAGGCAAGGCAGGGCAAGACCATTACTGGCAAGAAAGTCAAGGCAATTCAAGGAAAGGCAAAGCAAGGTAATTCCAGGCGAGGCAAGGCAAGGTCATTCCAAGCAAGGCAAAACAAGGCAATTCCAGGCAAGGCAAGGCAAGGCATTCTAGGGAATGCAAGGCAAAGCAATTCCAGGCAAGAAAAGCAAGGCAATTTTAAGCAAGGCAAGAAAAGGAAATTCCATGCATGGCCAGGCAAGGCAATTCCAGGTAAGGTAAGGCCAAACAATTCCAGACAATTTAAGGCATCACAAATCCAGGCAAGGCAATTCCAGGGAACACAATTCCAGACAAGAGAATTTTAGTCAAAAAAATTTCAGGCAATTCCAGGCCAGGCAATTGTAGACAACTCCAGGCAAGGCAATTCTAGGCAATTCCAGGCAAGGCAATCCTAGGGAAGGCAAATCCAGACAATGTTAGGAAAGGCAATTTCAGACAAGGCAATTTAAAACAATACTAGGCAAGGCAATGCAATTCCAGGCAAGGCAATTTCAGGCAATTCCAGGGAAAGCAATTTCAGGCAATTCAATCCAAGGCAATTCCAAGCAAGGCAATTTAAGACAATTCCATGCAAGGCAACTCCAGACAATTCCAGTTCAAGAAATTCCAGTTAAGATAATTATTCCACACAAGGCAAGGCAAGGCATGGCAATTATTTTACGTAAGCCAAAACAATGCAATGCAATTCCAGGCAAAGCGAGGCAAGGCCATTCCATTCAAGGCAAAGAATGGCAATTCTAGGCAAGGCAAAGAAAGGCAATTGCACCCAAGGCAAGGCAAGAAATTTTCAGGCAAGGCAAGGTGAGGCAAGGCACTTCCAGGCAATGCAAGGCAGGGCAATTTTTGGCAATGCAAGGCAAGGCAATTCCAGGCAAGGCAATTGCAAACATGACAAATCCAGGCCAAACAATTTCAGGCAAGGCAATTCCAGGCAAGGCAAGGCAAAGCAATTCCAAGCAAGGCAATGCTAGGCAAGCCATTTTCACTCAAGGCAAGGCAATGCATGGCAATTCCAGGAAAGGAAAAACTAGGCAATTCCAGACACTGCAAGGGAAGGCATTTTCAGGCAAGGCAAAACAAGGCAATTCCAGGCATGGCAAGGCAAGGCAATTTCATGCAAGGCAAAGCTAGGCAATTCCAGGCAAGTCAATTCCAGGCAATACCAAGCAAGGCAATTCCAGGCAAAAAAATTTCAGGCAATTTCATGCAAGGCATTTCCATGCAATTTTAGGCAATAAAATTTCAGGCAATTTTAGGTGAGGGAATGCCGGGAATGGCAATCATTCCAGGTAAGTGAAGGTCAGGGAAGTCAATTATTCCAGGCAAGGCAAGGCAAGAAAAGACAATTCCAGTCAAGGCAAGGCAAGGCAAGACAAAGCAATTCCAGGCAATTAAATTCCAGGCAATTCAAGGCAAGGCAATTACAAACAGCGCTTTCCAGACAATTCAAAGCAAGGCAGGGAAAGCCAACGCTATTCCAGACAAGGCAAGTCAAGACAATTCCAGGCAAGGCAAGGCAAAACAATTTCAGCTAAAAAAAGACAACACAACTGCAGGCAAGGCAAATCAAGGCAATTTCAGGCAAAGCAAGGCAAGCAAATTTCAGGCAAGGCAAAGCAAGGCAATTACAGGAAAGGCAACACAAGGAAATTCAAATAAAGGGAAGGAAAGGCAATTCCAAAGAAGGCAAATCAAGGCAATTCCAGGCATGACAAGGCATGGAAATGCAACTCCAGGCAAGGCGAGGCGAGGCAATCCCAGGCAAGGAAAGGCAATGGAATTTCACGCAAAGAAATTATAGGCAATTCCAGGCAAGCCAATTGCAGGCAACACAATTTCAGGCAAGGCAATTCTGGGCAAGGTAATTTCAGGAAATTCCAGCCAAGGCAATTTCAGGCAATGCAATTTCATTCAACTCCAGGCAAGACAATTTTAGGAAAGGCATATCCAGGCAATTCCAGGCAATGCAATTTAGGCCAGGCAATAACAGAAAATTCCAGGCAAAAAAATTTTAGGCAAGACCATTTCAGGCAATTCCAGGCAAGGTAATTCCAGGCAAAGCAATTCCAGGCAATTCAAGGCCAGGGAATTTCTGACAAGGCAATTATTCCAGGCAAAGTAAGGTAAAAGAAGGCAATTATTCCAGAAAGGCAAAGCAAGACTTGGCCATTTCAGGAAGGCAAGACAAGGCAAGACAATTCCAGGCAGGAAATTCCAGGCAATTCTAGGCAAGGCCGCACCAAGAAGTCCAGATAAGGCAATTCCAAAAGGGCAAGGTAAGGCAATTATTACAGGCAAGATAAGGCAAGGCAATGCAATTCCAGGCAAAGAAAAGCAAGGCAAGACAAGGTAAGGCAAGGCAATTCCAGTCAAGGCAAGGCAATTCACAGCAAGGCAAGGCAAGGAAATTCCAGGCAATGAAAACAAGACAATTTCAGGCAAGTCCAGGCAAGGCAATTCCAGGTAAGGCAAGACAAAACACTTCCAGACAATGCAAGGCATCGCAATTCCAGGTAAGGCAATTGCAGCAACGCAATTTCAGGAAATTCCAAGCAAGTCAATTTCAGTCAAAGCAATTCCAGGCAAGGCAATTTCAGGCAAGGCAATTTCAGAAAATTTCAGGCAAGACAATTCAGACAATTCCAGGCAAGGCAATTCCAGCAAATTCCAGGCAATGCAGTTCCAAGCAAGGCGAGTTTAGGCAATTCCAGGCAATTTCTTGTGAAAAAATTTTAGGCAGATCCAGGCAAGACAACTCCAAACAATTCCAGGTCAGACAATTCCAGTTAATACAATTATTCTATGCAAGGCAAGACAAGGCAAGGCAAGGCAATTATTTCACGCAATTTAAGGCAAGGCAATGCAATTCCATGCAAAGCAAGGTAAGGTAATTTCAGTAAAGGAAATTAAAGGCTATTGTAGGCAAAACAAGACAAGACAATTCCACGCAAGGCAAGGCAAGGCAAGGAAAATCAAGTCAAGGCAATTCCAAGCAATGCAAGACAAGGCAAATCCAGGCAAGGCAATTCCGGGCAAATCCAGGCATGTCAATTTCAGGCAATTCCAGGCAAGTCAATTACAGAAAAGGCAATTTTAAGGCAATTGCAGCCAATGCAATTCAAGGCAATTTCAGGAAAGGCATTCCAGGCTAGGCAATTCCAGGCTAGACAATTGCAGGCAATAAAATATTAGGCAATTCCAGGCGAGGTAATTCCATGCATGGCAATCATTCCAGGGAAAATAAGACGAGGAAAGGCAATTATTCCAGGCAAGGCAAGGGAAGATCATTCTAAGCAAGGCAAGGCAAGGCAGTTTCAGCCAAGGCAAAATAAGGCTATTTCAGGCAAGGCAAAACAAGTCAATTCCAGTCAAGTCAAGGTAAGTATATTCTATGCAAGGCAAGGCAAGGCAAATCCAGGTAAGATCAGAAAAGGCAATTCCAGGAAGGGTCAGGCAAGGCAATTCCAGGCAAGGCAAGGCAACAAAATTCCAGACAATGCAAGGCATCACAATTACAGGAAAGGCCAGTAGGCAACGCCATTCTAGACAATTCCAGGCAAGTCAATTTCAGACAAGGCAATTGCAGGCAATTCCAGGCAAGGCAATTGCAGGCAATTCCAGGCATCGCAATTCCAAGGAATTCCAGGCAAGAAAACTCCAGAGAATTCCAGGCCAGTAAATTCCAGTTAAGAAAATTATTTCAGAAAAGGCAAAGCAAAGCAAGGCTAGGCAAGGCAATTACAGGGAAAGCAAGGCTAGGTAGTTCCAGTCAAGGCATGGCAAGGATATTTTTGGCAAGGCATGGCAATGCAATTTCACAAAAGGCATGGCAAGGCAAGTCAAGGAAATTTCAGGCAAGGCAAGGCACTTCCATGCAAGGCAAGGGAAGACAATTTTAAGCAAGGCAAGGCAAGGGAAGGCAATTTCAAACAAGGCAAGGTAAGGAAATTCCAGGCAATGCAATTGCAGGCAAGGGCAAATACAGTCAGGGCAATTCCAGGCAATTCAAGGCAAAGCAATTCCAGGCAAGGCAAGGCAAGGAAATTCCAGGAAAAGCATTTCCAGGCAATGCAAGGCAAGTCAAAGCAAGGCAATTCAAGACATGTTAACGCAAGGCAATTCCAGGCAAAGCAAGGCAAAACAATTGAAGGCAAGGCAAGGCAACAATATTCCAGAGGAGGCAAACAAGGCAATTCCAGGCAAGGAAACTCAAGGAAATTCAAGGCAAAGCAAGGCAAGGCAATTCCAGGCAATGCCAAGCAAGGCAATTACAGGCATGGCAAAGCACTGTAATTCCAAGCAGGTCAATTCCAGACAAAGCAATTCCAGGCAATTCCAAGCAAGGCAAATTCAGGCAAGAAAATTCCAGGCAAGGCAATTCCAGACAATTCCAGACAATGCAATTCCAGTCAATTCCAGGTCAGGTCATTTCAGGAAAAGCAATTATTCCAGGCAAAGCAAGGCAAGAAAAGGCAATTTTTAATGGAAAGGCAAGGAAAGGCAAGGAATACCAGGCAAGGCAAGGTAAAGCAACAGAATTCCAGGAAAGGCAACTCCAGGAAATTCTAGAAAAGGCAACTCCTGGCAATTCCAGGCAAGGCAGTTCCAGGCGATTCCAGGAAAGGCAATTCCATGCAAGGCAATTTCAGAAAATTCCAGACAAGGGAATTCCAGACAATTTAATTTCAGGCCATTCAATTACAGGCAAGACATTTTCAGAAAATCCCAAGCAAGGCAGTACCAGGAAAATCCAGACAAGACAATTCCAGGCAATTCCAAGCAACGCAAGGCAAGGCAATTCCAGGCAAGCAAGTCAAGGCAATTCAAAAAAAGGCAAGGCAAGGCAATTTCAGAAAAGGCAAGGCAAGCAAATTCCAGACATTGCAATGCATGGCAATTCCAGGCAAGTCAATTCCAGGGAACGCAATTCCAGGCAATTCTGGGCAAGTTAATTCAAGTCAAGGCAATCCCAGGCAAGGCAATTCAAGGCAAGAAAATTCCAGGGAAGGCATTTCCAATCAAGGCAGTTTCAGGCAACGGAATTCCAGGCAAGGCCATTTGAGACAAGAAAATTCCAGACAAGTCTATTCTAGACAAGGCAATTCCAGGCCATGCAATTCAGGGCAATTCGAGGCAATGCTATTCCAACCAATTCCATTCAATGCAATTCCAGGCAAGGCAATTCATGGCAATTTTAGAAAAGGCAATTTCAGGCATGGCAATTCCAGGAAATTTCAGACAAGGCAATTTCAGGCAATAAAATTTCAAGCAACCCCAGGAAAGCCAATTCCAGTAAAAGCATTTTCAGGCAATTCCAGGCAAGGCAATTCCAGGTAATTCCAGGCTAGGCAATTCCACGCAATTCCAGGCAAGCCAATTCCAGGCAAGGCCATTCCAGGCAATTCCAGGCAAGGCCATTCCAGGCAATTCCAGGCAAGGCAATTTCAGGCAATTCCAGGCAAGGCAAATCAAGGCAAGGAAATTCCAGGCAAGCAAGTCAAGGCAATACAAGTAAAAACAAGGCAAGGCAATTCCAGGCAAGGCAAAAGAAGGCAATTTCAGGAAAAACTAAAGAAGGCGATTAAAGGCAAAACAAGGCAAGGCAAGGCAATTTTAGGCATGGAAATGCAAAGCAATTTTATGCAAGACAATTCAAGGCAATTTCAGGGAAGGCAATTCCAATAAAGCAAGGCCAAAAATTCCCGACAATGCAAGCCATGGCAATTTTAGACAAGGCTATTCCATGCCATTGCAAAAAAGTAAATTTCAGTCAAGGCAATTCTAGGCAATTCAAAGCAAGACAATTCCAAGCAATCAATTCCAGGAAATTTCAGGCAAGGCAATTAAAGGCATTTCCAGGCCACGCAATTCCAGTTAAGGCATTTATTCCAGGCAAGGCAAGGGAAGAGAAGGCAAGTCAAGGCAAGGCAGTTATTCCAAGCAAGCCAAGGAAGGTAACGCAATTCCAGGCAAAACAAAGCAAGGAATTTCCAGTCAAGGCAAGGAAAGGCAATTCTAGGCAAGGCAAGGCAAGGCAAGGCAATTTCAGGCAAGGAAAAACAAGGCAATTTCAGGCAAGATAAGAAAAGGCAATTCCAGGCAAGGAAAGGTAAGGCAATTCTATGCAAGGCAAGGCAAGGAAATTCCAAGCAAAGCCAGGAAAGTTAATTCCAGACAAGGCAAGGCAAAACAATTCCAAACAATGCAAGGCACTGGAATTCTAAGCAAGGCAATTTCATGCCTCCCAATTCCACGCAATTCCAGGCATGTCAATTTCAGTTAAGTCTATTTTAAGCAATTTTAGGCAAGGCAATTGCAGGCAATTCTAGAAAAGGCAATTCTAATTCCATGCAAAGCAATTCCAGGCAAGGCAATTTAAGGCAATTCTAGGCAATTTCAGGCAAGAAAACTCTAGGCAATTGCAGGCCAGGCAATTCCAGTTAAAACAGTTATGCCAGGAAAGGCAAGGCAAGGCAAGGGAAGGGAAGACAAGGGAAGGCAAGGCAATTATATTACGCAAGCCAAGGCAAGAAAATGCAATTCCAGGCTGAGTAAGGAAAAGCAATTTTAGTCAACACAAAAAAGAAAATTCCAGAAAAGGCAAGGGAAGGCAATTCTAGGCATGGAAAGGCAAGGCAATTCCAGGCAAGGAAAGGTAAGGCAATTCTAGGAAAGTCAATTCCAGACAAAGCAATTCCAGGCAATTCCAAGCAAGAAAAATCCAGGTAAGGCAATTCCAGGCACAGCAAATTTAGGCAAGGCAATTCCAGACAAGTTAATTTCAGGCAAGACAGTTCCAGGCAATTGCAGGCAATGCAATTCCAGACAATTCCAGGAAAGGCCATTCCAGGCAAGGCAATTCCAGGCAAGGCAATTTCAGGCAATTGCAGGCAATGACATTTTAGGCAATTACAGAAGAGGGAATTTCAGGTACGGCAATCAATCCAGGTAAGGGAACACTAGGGAGGGCAAATATGCCAGGCAAGGCAAGACAAGGGAAGGCAATTCCAGGCAATTCAATGCAAGGCAATTCTAGGCAAGGCAATATGAGCCAAGGCATTCCCAGGCAAGGCAATTTCAATCAAGGCAGTTCCAGGCAAAATAACTCCAGGCAATTTCAGGCCAGGCAATTCCAGTTAACACAGTTATTCCAGAAAAGGCAAGGCAAGGCAATTATTTCCCACAATCCAAGGCAAGAAACGCAATTGCAGGCTAAGCAAGGCTAGGCAATTCCAGTCAACGCAGAAAAAACAATTCCAGAAAAGGCATAACAAGGCAATTCCAGTCATGGCAAGGAAAGGCAATTCCAGCTAAGGAAGGGTAATGCAAATTCAGGTAAGTCAATTCCAAACAAACCAATCCCAGGCAATTCCAGGCAAGGCAATTCCAGGCAAGGCAATTTTAGGCAAGGTAATTTCAAGCAATTCAAGGCAACGCAATATCAGGCAAGGCAATTTCAGGCAATTGCATACGATGCAATTGCAGGCAATTTTAGGCAAGGCAAATCTAGGCAAGGCAATTCCAGGCAAGGCAATTTTAGGCAAGACAATCCCAGACAAGGCAAGATAAAACAATTCTAGGCAAAGCAAGGCAATTACAGGCAACCTAAGTCAAGGAAATTCCAGGCAAGGCAAGGCAAGGCGATTCCAGGCAAGGCAAGGCAAAACAATTCCAGACAATGCAAGGCATGGCAATTTCAGGCAAGGCAATTATAGGCAATACAATTCCAGGAAAGTGAATTCCAATCAACGCAATTCCAGGCAAGCCAATATTAGGCAAGGCAATTCCAGACAAGGTAATTCCAGGTAATTCTATGTGAGGCAATACCATGCAAGGCAATTCCGGAAAATTCAAGGCAGGGCAATTCCGGACAATGCAATTTTAGTCATTTCTAGACAATCCAATTCCAGACCAGGCATTTCCAGGCAATTCCAGGCAAGACAATTCCAGGCAATTCCAGGCAAGACAATTCCAGGCAATTCCAGGCAAGACAATTCTAGGCAAGGCAATTTCAGGCAATTTGAGGCAAGCCAATTCCAAGCAAGACCATTGCAGGCAATTCCAGACAAGGCAATTTCAGGAAATTTAAGGTTAGGCAATTCCAGACAAGATAATTATTTCAGGAAAGGCAAAGCAAGGGAAGGCAATTATTTCAAGCAAGGCAAGGCAAGGCAAGGCAGTTCCAGGCAAGGCAACACAAGGCAATAACAGTTTCAGGCCATTCTAGGCAAGGCAATATCAGGCAATTCCAGACAAAAAAAATTCCAGGTAATTCCAGGAAGGGCAAAGCAAGACAAGGCAATTCCAGGCAAGGCAATTCCAGGCAAGGCAATTCCAGGCAATTCAAGGCATGTCAATTCCAGGCAAGTCATTTCTAGGCAGGGCAATCCCAGGCCAGGCAATTCCAATCAAGGAAGTTCCAGGCAAGGGAATTTCAGGCGAGGCAATTCCATGCAAGGCCATTCTAGGCAAGGTAATTTCAGGCAATTTAATTCCAGACAAGGAAATTCCAGGGAAGGCAAATATAGGGAAGGCAATTCCGGGAAATCTCAGGCATGGCAATTCTAAGCCATTCCACACAAGGCAATTTCAGGCATTTCCTGGCAAGTCAATTCTAGGCAAGGTCATTCCAGAAAATTCCAGGCAAGGCAATTCCAGGCAACTCCAGGCCAGACAATTTCAGGATAGAAAATTATTCCAGGCAAAGCAAGCCAATGGAAGACAATTATTCGAGGCAATGCAAGGAAAGGCAAGGCAAATTCAGGCAATGAAAGGCAAGGCACCACCATTTCAGGCCAGGTTATTCCAGGCAATTCTAGGCAAGGCAACTCCAGGTAATTCCAGACAAGACAATTCCAGGAAATTCCAGGCAAGGAAATTCCAGGCAACTACAAGCAAGCCAATTCCAGAACAGGCCTTTCCAGGCAATTCAAGGCAGAGAAAATTTAGTCAAGGCAATTCCAGGAAATTTCAGGCAAGGTAATACCAGGTAATTCAAGGCCAGTTAATTTCAGGCAAGTCAATTCCAGAGAATGCAATTCCAAAGAAGGCAATATCAGGCAAGGCAATTCCTAGAAATTTCAGGCAAAGCAATTCCAGGCAAGGCAATTTCAGGCAATTCCAGGCAAGGCAATTCCAGAAAATTTAAGGCAAGACAATTTCAGGCAATGCAATTTCAGTCAATTCTAGACAAGCTAATTCTAGGAAAGGCATTTTTAGACAATTTCAGGCAAGGCAATTCCAAGACATTTTAGGCAAGTGCATTTCAGGCAAGCCAATTCCAGGCAATTCCAGACAATCAATTCCAGTCAAGGCAATTTTAGGCAATTTCAAGTTAGGCAATTCCAGGCAAGGCAATTATTCCATTCAAGGCACGGCAAGGAAAGGCAATTATTCCAGACAAGGCAAGGCAAGACAAGACCATTTCAGGAAAATCAATTTCACGCAAATCTAGGCAAGGCAATACCAGGCAATACCAGACAAGGCAAGGCAAGTCAATTTCAGGCAACCAAGTTAAAGCAATACCAGGAAAGGCAAGGCAAGGCAAGGCAAGGCAAGGTAATTCTAGGCAAGACATAACAAGGAAATTCCAGGCAAGGCAAGGAACAGCAATTCCAAGCAAGGTAAAGTAAGGGAATTCAATGCAAGGCAAAACAAGGCAATTCCAGGCAAGGCAAGGCAAGGCAATTCCAGGCAAGGCAAGGCAAGGCAATTCCAGGCAAGGCCAGGCAAGGCAATTCCAGGCAAGAAAAAACAACAATTCCAGACAAGGCAAGGCATGGCAATTTCAAACAAGGCAATTCCACTCAATGCAACTCCAAGCAATTCCAGGCACGTCAATTTCAGTCAAAGCAATTCCATGCAATTCCAGGCAAGGCAATTGTAGACAATTACAGGAGAGGCAATTTCAGGCAATTCCATAAAAAGCAATTCCAGGCAAGGCAATTTAAGGCAATTCCAGGAAATTCCAGGAAAGGTTACTCAAGGCAATTCCAGGCCAGGCAATTCCAGTTAAAACAGTTATTCCAGGCAAGGCAAGGCAAGGCAAGGCAAAGGAAGGCAATGCAATTATTTCACGGAAGCCAACACAAGAAAACACATTTCCAGGCTACGAAAGGCAAGGCAATTGCAGTCAACGCAAAAAAGGCAATTCCAGGAATGTCAAGGCAAGGCAAGGCAATTCCAGGCAAGGTAAGGTAAGGTAAGGCAATTCCAGGCAAGTCAATTTCAGACAAAGCAATTCCATGCAACTTCAAGCAAGGCAATTCCAGGCAAAGCAATTCCAGGCAAGGAAATTTCAGGCAATTGCAGGCAATGCAATTCCAGGCAATTCCAGGCAAGAAAATGTCTGGCAAGGCATTTCCAAATAAGGCAGTTCCAGGCAAGACAGTTCCAGGCAAGGCACTTTCAGGCAAGGCCATTCTAGGCAAGAAAACTCCTGGCAAGGCAATTCCAGGCATTGAACTTCCGGGCAATTCTAGGCAAGGCAATTTTATTCAAAACAATTCCAGGGAAGGCAATTCCAGGCAAGGCAATTCCAGGCAAGGCAAATCGAGGAAGTTCCAGGTGAGGCAATTCCAGGCAATTCAATTTCAGGCAACTCCAGGAAAGCCCATTTTAGGCTAGGCATTTTCAGGCAATTCCAGACAAGGCAATTCCTGGTAATTTCAGCAATGCAATTTCAGTCAATTTTAGGCAAGCTGATTCCAGGCAAGTCATTTTCAGGCAATTCCAAGCAAGGAAGTTTCTGACAATTCCTGGCAAGGCAATTCCAGGCAAGGCAATTCCAAGCAATTCTAGGCAAGCCAATTTTAGGCAAGGCCATTCCAGGCAAATCTAGGCAAGGCACTTTCTTGCAAGGCAATTCCAGGCAAGGAAAGGCAAAACAATTCCAGACAATACAAGACATGGCTAATCCAGACAAGTCAATTCCAGGCAACGCAATTCTTGGCAATTCCAGTCAAGCTACTTCAAGTGAAGGCAATTCCATTCAAGAAAATTTTAGGCAAGGCAATATCCAGCAAGGCAATTCCAGGAAAGGCTATTCTTGGCAGGAAATTCCAAGCAACTGAATTCCAGACAAGGCAATTTCAAAGAAGTCAATTCCAGGCAAGAAAATTTCAGACAAGGAAATTACAGGAAACTCCAGGCAAAGCAATTTCAGACAAGGGAATGTCAGGGAATTCCACACAAGGCAATTCCACATAAAGCAATTTTGGGAAATTCAAGACAAGGTAATTTCAGCAGTAAAATTTCAGTCAATTCCATGCAACCCAGTTCCAGGCAAGGCATTTCCAGGACACTTCAGGAAAGGCAATTCCAGGCAAGGTAATTCCAGGCAATTCCAGGCAAGCCAATTCCAGTCAATGTCATTTCAGGCAATTTAAGGTAAGGCAATTTCAGGCAAGGATATTCCAGGCAATTTCAAGCCAGGCAATTCCAGTTAAGGTGATTATTCCAGACAAGGCAAAGCAAGAGAAAGTAAGGCAAGACCATTAATTTATTTCAGGGAAGCCAAGACCAGGCAATGCAATTTTAGGCAAAGCCAAAAAAGGCAATTCTTGTCAAAGCAAGAACAAGCAATTCTAGGCAAGACAAGACAAGGCAAATTCATGCAAGGCAAGGCAATTCCAGGCAATTATAGGCAAACCAATACCAGTAAAGGCCATTCCGGTCAATTTCAGGCAAGCTAATTCCAGGCAAGGCAATTCCAGGAAATTTTAAGCCAGGCAATTCCAGTTAAGGTTTTTATTCCAGGCAAGGCAATGCCAGAGGAAAGAAGGCAAGACCAGGCAATTGTTCCAGGCAATTCAAGGCAATGCATCACAATTTCAGGAAAAGCCAAACAAGGCAATTTTTGTCAAGCAAGGACAGGCAATTCTAGGTAAGGCAAGACAATGCAAATTCATGCAAGGCAAGGCAAAGCAAGGCAAGGCAATTCTAGGCAAGAAAGTCAAGGCAATTCCAGGCAAGCCAGGCAATGCAATTCCAGGAAAGGCAAGGTGAGGCAATTCCAGGCAATGTAAAATAATGCAATTCTAGGCAAAACAAGACAAGGCAATTCCAGGCTAGGCAAGGCAAGGCAATTCCAGGCAAGGCAATTCAAGGCAAGACAAGGCAAAGCAATTCCAGACAATGCAAGGCTTTGCAATTCCAGGCAAGTCAAAGAAAGGCAATTCTAGGAATTGCAAAAGAAGGCAAAACAACGCCAGGCAAGGCAAGGCAAGGCAATTCCAGGCAAGACCAGGCAAGGCCATTTTAGGCAAGGAAAACAATTCCAGGCAAGGCAAGGCAAAATAATTCCAGGCAAGACAAGGCAAAACAATTCCACACAATTCAAGGCATCTTAATTCCAGGCAAGGCAATTTCAGGCAATGCAATTCCTGGCACTTCCAGGCAAGTCAATTTTAGTAAAGGAAATTCCAGGCAATTCCAGGCAAGGCAATTGTAGGCAATTCCAGGCAATGCAATTCTAGGCAAGGCATTTTTAAGAAAAACAATTTCAGGGAAGGGAATTCCAGGTAAGGCAATTTAAAGCAATACCAGGCAAGGTAATTTCAGGCAATTCCAGGCAAGGAAACTCCAGGCAATTTCAGGCAAGGCAATTCCAGTCAAGACAATTATTCCAGACAAGGCAAGGAAAGGCAAGGAAATTATTTCACGCAAGTCAAAACAAGGCAAGGCAATTCCAGGCATAGTAGGGTAAGGCAGTTCCAGTCAAGGCAAGAAAAGGCAATTCAAGGCCAGGCTATTACAGGCAACGCAATTCCAGGCAATTGCAGGCAAGGCTATTCCAGGCAATTCAAGGCAAGACAATTCCAGGCAAGGGAATTTTACCGGGAAAGGCAAGGCAGAAGAAGGAAATTATCCCAGTCACTGCAAGGAAATGCAAGGCAATTCCAGGCAAGGCAACGCAAGTCAATTCCAGAAAAGGCATTTCGATGCAAGGCAAGGAAAGGCAATTCCAGGCAAGGAAATGCAAATAAATTCCAGAAAATGCAAGGCATGGCAATTTCTGGAAAAGAAATTTCAGGCAAGTAAATTCCAGACAAAGCAATTTCAGGGAAGGCAATTCCAGGCAAGCCAATTCCAAACAAAGCAATTTCAGGGAAAGCAATTCCAGGCAAGGTAATTCCAGGCAATTTCAGGTCAGGCAGCTTCTGGCAGGGCAATTATTCAAGGCAAGGCAAGGCAATGGAAGGCAATTATTCCAGGCAAAGCATGAATATTTGTGGCAAGGAAAGTCAAGGCATGATAATTACAGGCAAGGTAATTGCAGGCAATTTTAGTCAAGGCAACAGCAGGCAATTCCAAGAAAAACAATTTCAGGCATTTCCAGGAAACTCAAGGCAAGGTAATTCCAGGAAAGGCAAGGCAAGGCAATTTTAGGCAAGGTAAGGCAAGGAAATTCCTGGCAATGCCAGACAAGGCCTGGCAAGGCAATTCATGGCAAGACTAAGCAAAAAAATTCCAGACAATGCAAGGCATGGCAATTTCAGGCAAGTTAATTCCACACAACACAATTCCATGCAATTCCAGTCAAGGTAATTCCAGGCAAGGCAATTTCATGCAAGGCAATTCCAGGAAAGATTATTCTTGGCAGAAAAATACTAGGCAAGTCAATTTCAGACAAGGCAATTCCAAAGAAGGCAATACTAGGAATGGCAATTCTGGGCAATTTCAGGCAAGGCAATTTCAGGCAAGGCAATTCCAGGCAATTCCAGGCAAGGCAATTCAAGGCAAGGCGATTCCAGGCAAGGCAAATCCAGAAAATTCAAGGCAAGACAATTACAGCAATGAAAGTTTAGTCAATTCTAGGCAAGCCAATTCCAGGACAGGCAATTCCAGGCAACTCAAATACAGGCAAGGCCATTCCAGGCAGTTACATGCAAGTAAATTTCAGGCAAGGCAATTCCAGGCAATTCCAAGCCAGGCAATTCCAGTTAAAGTAATTATTTTATGCAAGGCAAGGCAAGAAAAGGCAAGGCAAAACAAGGCAATTATTACAGGCAAGACAAGGCAAGATAACACAATTCCAGGCAACGCAAAGCAAGGCAATTCCTGTAAAGGCAAGAAAAGACAACTCTAGGCAAGGCAAGACAAAACAAATTCATGAAAGTAAAGGCAAAGCAAGGCGAGGCAATTCCAGGCAAGCAAGACAAAGCAATTCCAGGCAAAGCAAGGCTATGAAATTCCAGGCAAGGCGAGGCAAGGCAATTTCAGGCAAGAAAAGATAAGGGAATTTTAGGCAAGGCAAGGCAAGGCAATTTCATGCAAGGCCCGGAAAGGCAATACAATGCAAAACAAGGCAAGGCAGGGCAAGGCAATTCTAGGCAAAGCCAGGCAAGGCAATTCCAGGCAAGGCATGGGAAGGCAATTCCAGGCAAGTCAAGGCAAAACAATTTTAATCAATGCAAGGCATAGCAATTCCAGGCATGGCAATTCCAGTCAATGGAATTCCAGGCACTTCCAGGCAATTAATTTTTAATCAAAAATATTCCAGGCAGTTACAGGCCAGGAAATTGCAGGCAATTCCAGGTAAGGCAATTCCTGGCAATTTTATGCAACACAATTTCAACAAAGACAATTCCAGGATATTTAAGAAAAAATAATTCCAGGCAAAGCAATTTAAGGCAATACCAGGTAAGGCAACTCCAGGCAATTCGAGGCCTGGCAATTCCAGTTAAGACAATTATTTCAGGCAAGGCAAGGCATGGCAAGGCAATTATTTCATGCATGCCAAGGCAACAAAACGCAATTCCAGGCAAAACAAGGCAAGGAAATTCCAGTCAAGGGCAAGGAAAGGCAATTC
This sequence comes from Leontopithecus rosalia, assembly GCA_028533165.1. Classification (NCBI taxonomy): domain Eukaryota; kingdom Metazoa; phylum Chordata; class Mammalia; order Primates; family Cebidae; genus Leontopithecus; species Leontopithecus rosalia. Next base: position 43,164 of record JAPYYA010000850.1, read on the forward strand.
TAGGCAAGGCAAGGCAAGACAATTCCATGCAACGCAAGGCAGTGAAAGGCAAGGAAATTCCAGGCAAAGCAAGGCAAGGCACTTTCAGGCAAGGGAATTTCAAGAAAGGCAAGGCAAGAAAATTCCAGGCAAGGCAATAGAAGGCAAGGCAAATCCAGACAAGGCAATTTCAGGCATTTCCAGGCTAGCCAATTCCAGGCAAGGCAACTCCAGGCAATTCCAGAAAAGGCAATTTTATGTGAAGAAAGGTAAGGCAATTCCAGGAAGGCATTTTTTTGGCAAGGCAAGGCAAGTGAGTGCAAGGCAATTAAAGGCAAGGCAACACAAGAAAAATCTAGGCAAGGCAAGGGAAGACAATTCCAGGCAAGGCAAGGCAAGAAAATTTCCGGCAAGGCAAGGCAAGGCAATTTCAGGCAGGTCAACTCGAGGTAAGGCAAGGCAAGGCAATTCGAGGCAAGGCAAGGCAATTTCAGGCATGGCAAGGCAAGGCAATTTCAGGCAAAGCAAGGCAAGGCAATTTCAGGCAAATCCAAGCAAGACAATTTTAGGTAAGACAATTCCAGGCAAGGCAATTCCACGCAAGGGAATTCCAGGCAAGGCAATTTTATGCAATGCCAGGCAAGGCAATTCCAGGCAATTGAGAGCAATGCAATTTCAGACAATTCCAGGCAAGGCAATTCCAGACAAGGCAATACCAAGCTATACCAGGAAAGGCAATTCCAGGCAAGATATTTTCAGGCAATTGCAGGCAATGAAGTTTTAGGCAACTCCAGGTGAGAGAATTCCAGGCAAGGCAATCATTCCAGGCAAGGCAATTTCAGGCAATTTCGGGGAAGACAATTCCAGGCAATTGCAGGCAATATAATTTAGGCAATTTCAACTGAGGTAATTCCAGGCAAGGAAATCATTTTAGGTAAGGGAAGACAAGGGAAGGAAATTATTCCAGACAAGGCAAGGGAAGGCAATTCCAGGCAAGGCAAGGCAAAGCATAGCTATTCCAGGCAATTTAAGGCAAAGCAATTCCAGGCAATTGCAGGCAATGCAATTTCAGGCAATTCCAGTCAAGGCAACTCAAGGCAAGGATACTGCAGGCAATTCCACGCAAGGCAATTACTTGCAAGGCGATTCCAGGCAATGAAATTTTAGGGAGAAGAGGCAATTCCAGGCAAGAAAATCATTCATGGTAATGAAAGACCAGGAAAGGAAACTATTCAAGGCAAGGCAAGGAAAGGCAATTCTCGGCAATGCAAGGCAAAGGAAATTCCAGGCAAGGTGAAACAAGAAAATTTCAGGCAAGGGAAGGCTATTCCAGGGAAAATCAGAAAAGGCAATTACAGTCAAGTCCAGGCAAGGCATTTTCAGGCAAGGCAAGAAAAAACAATTTCAGGCAACGCAAATCTTGGTAATTGAAGGTAAGATAATTTCAGTCAAGGCAATTCCAGAAAAGTCCAAACAATGGAATTGCAGGGAATTCCAGGCAAGGCAACCTTCGGCAAGGCAATTCCAGGCAAGACAATTCCAGGCAATTGCAGGCAAAGAAATTTTAGGCAATTTCAGGCTAGGTAATTCCAGGCAAGGCAATTATTCCAGGTAAGGGAAGACCAGGAAAGGCAATTATTACAGGCAAGGCAAGGAAAGGCAATTCTAGGCAAGGCAACCAAGGCAATTCCAGGCAAGACAAGACAAGGCAATTCCATGCAAGGCAAGGTAAGTATATTCTATGCAAGGCAAGGCAATGCAATTCCAGGCAAGGTCAGAAAAAGCAATTCCAGGAGAGGCAAGGCAAAACAATTCCAGACAATGCAAGGCATCGCAACTACAGGCAAAACAATTCCAGGTAACGCAATTCCAGGCAATTTCAGGCAAGTCAATTTTGGTCAAGGCAATTCCAGGCCATTCCAGGCAAGGAAATTGCAGGCAATTCCAGTCAAGGCAATTCCAGGCAATCCAAAGCAAGGCAATTCCAGGCATGACAATTCCAGGCAATTCCAGGCAAGACAACTTCAGGCAATTTCATGCCAGGAAATTCCAGGTAAGACAATTATTCCAGGAAAAGCAAGGCAAGGCAACACAATTATTTTATGTAAGCCAAGGTAAGGCAATGCAATTTCATGCAAAGCAAAGCAGGGCAATTCCAGTCAAGTCAAGGAAAGGCAATTCTAGGCAAGGCAAGGAAAGGAAATTCCACGCAAGGCAAGACAAGGCTAGGCTAGGCAAGAAAAGCTCCAGGCAATGAAAGTCAAGGTACTTCCAGGCAAGGCAAAACAAAACAAAACAAAACAATTTCAAGCAAGGTAATACAAGGCAATTCCATGCAAGGCAATTGCAGGCAAATAAAATGTAGGCAGGGAAATTCCAGGCAATTCCAGGGAAGGAAATTCCAGGCAATTCTATGCAAGGCAATTTCAGGCAATAATAGGCAAGGCCACTCCAGGCAAGGCAATTCCATGAAAATTCCATGCAAGGCAATTTCAGGCAATGCAATTTCAGGAACTCCAGGAAAACCAATTCCAGGCAAGGCAATTTCAGGCAATAACAGTCAAGGCAATTTAAGGCAAGGCAATTCCAGGCAACCCAATTCCAGGCTAGGCCATTCCCGTCAAATACAAGCAAAGCAATTCCAGGCAAGGCAATCACAGACAATTCCATGCCAGGCAATTCCAGTCATGACAATTATTCCAGAAAAGGCAAGACGAGGGAAGGCAATTATTCCAGGTAAGGCAAGGTAAGGAGAGGGAATTTCAGCCAAGGCAAGGCAAGGCAAGACAAATCTAGGCAAGGCTATTCCATTCAATTATTTGCAAGTCAACAGCAGGCAATTCCAGACAAAATAATTTCAGGCAATTCCAAGCAAGGCAAGGCAAGGCAAGGCAATTTCAGAAAAGATGAGGCAAGGCAATTCTAGGCAAGGTAAGGCAAGGTAGTTACAGCTAAGGCCAGTCAAGGCAATTTCAGGCAAGGCAACGCAAAACAATTCCAGAAAATACAAGGCATGTGAATTTTAGGCAAGTCAATTCTGGGCAACGCAATTCCGGCAAATTCCAGTCAAGTTTCTTCCAGTCAATGGAATTGCCAGGCAAGGCAATTCCAGGCATGGTCATTCTTGGCAAGAAAATTTTAGGCAAGTCAATTACAGACAAGGCAATTTCAAAGAAGGGAATTTCAGGCAAGGCCATTCGGGGAAATTCCAGGCAAGGCAATTTCAGGAAAGGCAATTCCAGGCGAGTTTCTTTCAGGGAATTTAAAAAGAATGTATCTCCAGGCAAAAATATTCCAAGATATTTAAGGCAGGGCAATTACAGGCAATGCAATTTCAGTCAATTCTAGGTTAGAATTGTAAAGAATGGCTATTCCAGGCAAGGCAGGGCAAGCCAATTTTCATCAAGCGAAGAAGACAATTTAAAACAAGTGAAGGCAACACAATGCAAGGCAATTTCAGGCAAAGAAAGTCAAGGCAATTCCGTGAGGCAAGTCAAGTCAATTCCAGGAAAGGCAAGGCAGGCAATTTCAGACAATGCAAGGCAAGGTAATTTTAGGCAAGGCAAGGCTAGGCGACTCCAGCCAAGGCAAGGAAAGGGAATGTCAGACAAGGCAATTCCAGAAAAGGCAATTTCAGGGAATTCCCATCATGGCAATTCTAGGCAAGGGAATTCCAGGCAAGGCAAGGAAAGGCAAGGCAAGGCATGGCAATTCTAGTCTCGGAAAGGAAACGCAATTCTAGGCATTGCAAGGCAAGACAATTCAATGCAAGGCAAGGCAATTTAAGGCAAGGCAATTCCATGCAAGGCAGTCCCAGGCAAGGCAAGGCAAGGAAATTCACGGCAAGGCAAAGCCAGGCAAGGCAATTCCAGGCAATTCAGGCAAGGCTGTTTCAGGCAAGGCAATTCCAGGCTATGCCAGGCAAGGCAATTCCAGGCAATTCAGGCAAGAAAATTCTAGGCAAGAAAATTTCAGGCAATACCTAGCAAGAAAATTTCAGAAGAGAAAATTCCAGGCAATTGCAGGCAAGGCAATTACAGGCAATTCCAGACAAAGCAATTATTCCATTTAAGAAAAGGCAAAGAAAAAATTTATTCCAGGCAAGGCAAAGAAAGACAATTTCAGGCAAGGCAAGTCAAGTCAAGGCAATTCCAAGATAGGCAAGGCAAGGAAATTCCAGGCAAGGTAAAACAAGGCATTTTCAGGTAAGACAAAGCAAGGAAATTCCAGACAAAGCAAAACAAGAAAATTCCAGACAAGGCAAGCCAAGGCAATTTTAGACAAGGTAAGGCAAGGCAATTCCAGGCAAGGCAATTTTAGGTAAGGCAATTTCAGGAAATTTTTGGAAAGGCAATTTTAGGCAAGCCAATTTCAGGCAATTGCAAACAAGGCAGTTTTAGGCAATTAAAGGCGAGGCAATTCCAGGCAAGGCAGTTATTTCAGGTAAGGTAAATCAGGGTAGGCAATATTTATAGGCAAGGCAAGTCAAGGCAAATCAGTTCCAAGCAAGGCATGGTAAGGCAAAGCAATTTCAAGCAAGGCAATTCAAAGCAAGGCAATTCCAGGCAATTCCAGACAAGGCAATTCCAGGCAATTCCAGGCAAGGCAAGGAAAGGAAAGGCAAGGCAAGGCAAGGAAAGTCTATTCCAGGCAAGGCAAAGCAAGGCAATTTCAAACAGCAAGGCAAGGTAATTCCAGGCAAGGCAAGGCAAAGCAATTCCATGTGAGAGGAAACAAGGCAGTTCTGGGCAAAGCAAGGCAAAACCGTTTCAAGAAAGGCAAAGAAATGCAAATCCAGAAAAGCAAAGCAAAGAAATTCCAGGCAAGTTCATTCCAGGCCAGGCAATTCCAGGCAATGCAACACAAAGCAAGTAAATTCAAGGCGAGTCAATTCCAGGCAAGCAATTCCAAGGAAGGCAATTCAAGGCATGGCAATTTCAAAGAATTACAGCCAAGGTAATTCCAGGCAAAAAAATTTCAGGCAAGTCAATTCCAATCAAGGCAATTCCAAGCAATGCAATTCTAAGCAATGCAATTCCAGGCAATTCCAGGCAAGCTAATTTCAGTCAAGGCAATTTTAGGCAAGGCAAATAAAGGAAATTCTAGGCAAGGCAAGGTAAGTTAACTCCATGCAAGGCAAACAAAACAAGGTAAGATAATTCTAGGCAAGGCAAGGCAAGGCAATTCCAGGCAAGGCAAGGCAAGGCAATTTTATGCTATTCCAGGAAAGGCAATTCCAGGCTAGGCATTTTCATGCAACTCAGGCAACGCAATTCCAGGTAAGGCAATTCCAGGCAATAACAACCAATGCAATTTTAGGCAAGAAAGTTCCAGGAAATTGCAGGCAAGGCAATTAAAGGCAATTCCAGGACAGGCAATTCCATCTAGGGCAATTATTCCAGGTAAGGCAAGGCAAGAGAAGAAAATTATTCCAGGCAATGCAAGGCAATTTCAGGCAAGGCAAGGCAATTCCAGGCAAGAAAAAGCAAGACAATTCCAGGCAATGCAAGGCAAGGCAAGAAAATTCCAGACAAATCAGAAGGAAATTTCAGGCAAGGCAAGGCAAGGCAATTACAGGCAAGGAAAGGCAAGGTAATTACAGGCAAGACAATTCCATGAAAGGCATTTCCAGGCAACGTAAGGCAAAGCAAGGTAAGGCAATTTTATGCAAGGCAAGGCAAATGAAGGCAAGACAATTCCAGACAAGGTAAGGCAAGGCAATTCCAGGTAAGGTAAGACCAGGCAATTATAGGCAAGACAATTATTCCACGTAAGGCAAGGCAAGGGAAGGAAATTATTCCAGGCAAGGCAAGTCAAAGCAAGACAATTTCAGGCAAGACAAGGCCAGGCAAGGGAACCAATTCTAGGACAGACAAGGCAAGGCAATTCCATGCAAATCAAGGCAGGGCAACTCCAGGCAAGGCAAGGCAATTTCAGGCAATGCCAAGGAAGCCAATTCCAGGCAAGGCAAGGCAAAGAAATTCCAGGCAAGGCAAGTCAAGGCAAGGATATTCCTGGCAAGAAAAACAAGGCAATTACAGACAAGGCAAGCCATGTCTATTCCAGGCAAGGCAAAGTAATATAATTCAAGGCAACGCAAGACAATTCAAAACATGTGAAGGCAACGCAAGGCAAGGCAATTCGAGGCAACAAAAGGCAAGACAATTCCAAAAAAGGGAAGACAAGGCAATTTCAGGCAAGGCAAGGCAAGGGAATTTCAGACAAGGCAATTCTAGGCAAGACAATTCTGGGTAATACCCACCATGGCAATTCCTGGCAAGACAATTCCAGGCAAGGCAAGGCAATTGTAGTCAAGGAAAGAAAAGGCAATACTATGCAAGGAAAGGCAAGCCAATTACATGCAGGGCAAGGCAAGATGTGCCAAAGCAAGGCAAGGTAATTTTCAGTCAAGGCAAGGCAAGGCAATTCCAGGCAAGGCAAGGCAAGAAAATTTCAGGCAAGGAAATGCAAGAAAATTTCATACAAGGCAATTCCAAGCAAGGCAATTTATGGCAATTCCCGTCAATGCAATTTTAGGCAAGAGAATTCCAGGCAAGGCAAGGCAAGGCAAGGCAAGGCAAGGCAAGGCAATTCCATGCAAGGCAAGGCAAAGAAAGGTGAGGCAATTCCAGGCAAGGCAAGGCAATGCAATTCCAGGCAAGGCAAATCCAGGCAAGGCCATTTCAGGCAATGCAAATACAGTCAAGGCAATTCCAGACTATTCAAGTCAAGGCAATACCAGGCAGGGCAATTCCAGGCAACTCAGGCAAGGTAATTGCAGGCAGAAAAATTCCAGGAAATTGCAGGCAAGGTAATTACAGAACAGCCAATTTCAGACAAGGCAATTATTCCTGGTAAGGCAAGGCAAGAAAAGAAAATTATTCCAAACAAGACAAGGCAAAGCAAGGTAATTTCAGGCGAGGCAAGGCAAGGCAATTCCGGCACAGGCAATGCAAGGCAATTCTAGGCAAGGTAAAATAAGGCAATTCCAGGCAAGAGAAGGCAAGACCATCTATGCAAGAAAGAACAAGGCAATTCCAGGCAAGGCAAGGCAAAACAATTTCAAGAAAGGCAAGGCAAGACAATTCCATGCAAGGCAATTCCCAGCAATTCCAGTCAAAACAATTCCAGGAAACTCCAGGCACGTCAATTCAATGCAAGGCAATTCCAGAGAATTCCAGTCAAGCCGATTCCAGGAAAAACATTTTCAGGCAATTCCAGGCAAGGCAATTTCAGGCAATACCAGGCAAGGCAACTTCAGGCAAGTAAATTGCAGGCAATTGCAGGGAAGGCAATTACAGGCAATTCTAGGACAGGCAATTCCAGGCAAGGCAATTATTCCAGGTTAGGCAAGGCAAAAAAAGAAAATTATTCCAGAGAAAGAAGGGCAACACAAGGCAATTTCAGGCAAGGCAAGGCTAGGCAAGGCAATTCCAGGACAGGCAAGGCAAGGCAATT
>JAPYYA010000851.1:0-50466 GCA_028533165.1 Leontopithecus rosalia
GGGAAGGCAAGGAAAGCAAATCCAGGCAATAGAAATTCAGGCAAGGCAACAAAAGGCACATCCAGACAAGGCAAATCCAGGAATGGAAAGGCAAGGTAAATCTAACCAAGGCACGGGAAAGCAAATCCAGGGAAAGTAAATCTAGGCAAGGGAAGGCAAGGCAAATTCAGGCAAGGCACGGCAAAGGAAACCTAGGCAAGGCCAATCCAGGTAAGAAAAGGCAAGGCAACACTGGAAAGCAAGTTCACAAAAGGCAAGGCATGACAAATAAAGGCAAGGGAAATCCAGACAAGGCAAGGCAAAACAGGGCAAATCCATGCAAGGCAAATCCACACAAGTCAAGGAAAGGCAATACCAGGCACGGCAAAGCAAGGCAAATAAAGGCATATCAAATCCTAGAAAGGCAAAATAAAGCAAATCCAGGTAAGGCGAATCCAGGCAAGAAAATGTAATGAAAATCCAGGCAAGGCAAGGCAAGGCAAATCAAGGCAAGGGAAAACAAGGCAAATCCAGGCAAGGCAAAACCATACAAGGCAGGCAAGGCAAATCCATTCAAGGGAAATCAGGCACAGGAAGGAAAGACAAACCCAGGAAAGGCAAGGCAAGGCAAATAAAGGGAAGGCAAATTCAGGGAAGGCAAGGCAAGGCAAGGGAAATCCATTCAATGCAAACTCAAGCAAGGCAGGGAAAGGCAAATCCAGGTAAAGCAAGGCAAGACAAATCCAGTAAAGGCCAATCTAGGCAAGGTAAAGGAAGGTAAATCCTGGCAATACAAGGCAAGGCAAGGCAAATCAAGAAGGGGCAAAGCACAGCAAATCCAGGAGAGGCAATGAAAGGCAAATCCAGGCTAGGCAAACCCAGAAAAATCAATGAAAGGCAAATCCAGACAAGTAACGGCATGTCAAATCCATGCAAGGTAAGTCAAGGAAAGTCAAGGCAAGACAAATCATGGCACAGCAAATCCAGTGAAGATAAGGCAAGGCAAACCCAGGCAAAGCAAATCCAGGCAAGGGAAGGCAAGGCAAAACCACTTGAGGCAAAGCTAGGTAAATCCAGGCAAGTCAAAACAAGGCAGAGCCAAGCAAGGCAAATCCTGGCAAGGCAATGCAAGGCAAATAAAGGCAAGACAAATCCAGGAAAGACAAGACAAAGCAAATCCAGCAAGGCAAAGCCAGGCAAGGCAAGGCAAGGCAAATCCATTCAAAGCAAATCCATGCAAGGCAAGGAAACTCAAATCCAGGTAAGGCAAGGCAAGTCAAATCCAGGAAACGTGAATCCAGGCAAAGCAAGAGAAGACAAATTCAGGCAAGGCAAATACAGGCAAGGCAAGGCACGGCAAGTTAAGGCAAGGCAAATACAGGCATGGAAGGCAAATCCAGGGAAGACAAATCCAGGCAAGGCAAAGCAAGGCAATTTCAGAAAATGCAAATTTAGGCAAGGAAATCAAGGTAAATTTAGGCAAGGCATTGCAAGGCAAGTGCAGGCAAGGCAAGGCAAGGCAAATTCAGGGAAGGCAATACCAGTCACAGCAAAGCAAGGCAAATAAAGGCATGTCAAATCGTAGCAAGGCAAAATAAGGCAAATCCAGGCAAGGCAAATCCACGCAAGGCAAATACAGGCATGGCAAGGCAAGGCAAATCCAGAGAAGGAAAGGCAAAGTAATGCAAATCCAGGCAAGATAAGGCAATGAAAATCCAGAAAAGGAAATTAAGAAAAGGCAAGGTAAGGCAAATAAAAGTAAAGAAAATGCAGGCAAGAGAAGGCAAGGCATGAAATGCAAATGCAGGCAAGGCAAGGCAAATCCATAGAAGCCAAATTCAGGCAAGGCAAAGAAAGGCAAATCGAAGCAATGAAAGCAAGCAAATCCAGGCAAGGCAAGGCAAGGCAAGGCAAATCCAGGCAGTGCAAGCAATGCAAATACAGGAGAGGCAAGGCAAGCAAATCCAGGCCAGGCAAATCCAGGCCAGGAAATGCAAGGCAAATCCAAGCAAGACGAATCCAGGCAAGGCAAAGAAAGGGAAATCCAGATAAGCCAAATCCAGGCAAGGCAAGTCAAATCGAGGCAATGAAAAGCAAGGCAAATCCAGGAAAGACAAGGTAAGGTAAATCCAGGCAAGAAAAATTCAGGCCAGGCAAAGCACAGCAAATCCAGGCAATGCAAAAGAAAACTACAGGCAAGGCCATGAAAGCAAATCCAGGCAAGGCAAATCTAGGCAAGGCAAGGCAAGACAAATGCAGACAAGGCAAATACAGGCACGGCAATGCATAGCAAATCCAGGGAAGACAAACTCAGGCAAAACAAAATGAGGCAAATCAAGGCAAGGCAAATCCAAGCAAGACAAGTTAAGGCAAATTCAGGCAAGGCAAATCCAGCCAAGGCAAGACAAATCAAGAAAAGCACATACAGGCAAGATAAGGGAAGGGAAATCCAGACAAGTCAAGGCAATGCAAATCCATGCAAGGCAAGGCAAGGCAAGGCGTATCCAGCAAGGCATATCCAGGAGAAGAAATTCAAGACAAGGCAACGCAAGGAAAATCCAGGCAAGGCAAGGTAAGGTAAGGCAAGCCAAATACAGAAAAGCAAGGCAAATCCATGCAAGGGTAATTTCGGCAAGGCAAGGCAAGGCAATTCTAGACAAGGCAAGGCAAGACAAACCCAGGCAAGGGAAATCCAGGCAAGGCAAATCGAGGCAAGGCAAATTCAAGTAAGACAAGGCGAGGGAAATCCAGGCAATGCAAGGAAAGGCAAATCCATGCCAGGCAAATCCATGGACGGCAAGGCAAGGAAAATACAGGCAAGTCAAATTCAGTAAAGACAATGAAAGGCACATCGAGGCAAGGTAAATCCGGGCAAGGCAAGGCGATGCAAATCCAACCAAGGCAAGGGAAGGCAAATCCAGTCAAAGCAAATCCAAGTAAGGCAAGGCAAGGCAAATCCAGGGAAGGAAAGGCAAGGGAAAATCTGTCAAGACAATACCTGGCAAGACAAGGCAAGGCAAATCCTGAAAAGGTAAATCCAGTCAAGGGATGGCAAGACAATTCAAAGCAATGCAAAACGAGGCAAAATAAGGGAAGGAAAGTCAAATCCAAGTAAGACAAATGCAGGCAAGAAAATGCAAGGCCAATCAAGGCAAGGCAAAACAAGGCAAATACAAAAAACGCGAATCAACACAAGGCATTGCAAAACAAATCTAGGGAAGGGAAATGCAGGCAAGGCAAGGCAACGCAAATTCAGTCAAGGCAAGGCAAGGCAAGGCAAGGAAAGGCAAATTCAGGCAAGGAAATGCAAGGTAATGCAAATCAAGGCAAGGCAAATACAGGCAAGGAAAGGCAAGACAAATCAAGAGAAAGAAATTCATGAAAGTCAAGGCAAGACAAATAAAGGCAAGAAAAACAAGGCAAATCCATACAAGGTAAATTCAGGCAAGGCAAGGAAATGCAAATCCAGGCAAGGCAAATCCAGGAAAAGAAAGGCAAGGTAATGCAAATCCAAGCAAAACAAATCCAGGCAAGGCAAGGCAAGGCAAGTCCAATAAAGCAAATCAAGGAAAGGCAATAAAGGTAAATAAAGGCAAGGCAAATTCAGGCAAGGCAAGGGAAGGCAAGGCAAATTCATGTAAGGCAAATCCAGGCAAGGCAAGGCAATATGAGGCAAGGCAAAGCAAGGCAAATACAAGCCAGTCAAATCCTGGCAAGGCAAAACAAGGTTAATCCAGGCAAGGCAATTCAAGGCAAATTCAGGCAAGGCAAATCCAAGCAAGGCAAATGCAGGCAAAGAAAGGCAAGGCCATCCAGGTAAGGCAAAAGAAGGCAAATACAGGCAACTCAAATCAACACAAGGCAATTAAAAACAAATTCAGACAAGGCAATTCCAGGCAGGGCAAAGCAAGGCAAATCCAGGCAAGGCAAGGCAAGGTAAATCTAGTTAAGAAAAGGCAAGGAAAGGCAAATCCAGGTAAGGAAACTCCGGGCAAGGCAAGGGGAGGTAAATCCAGCCAAGGCAAGGGAAGGCAAAAGCAGGCAAAGAAAATTTAGGCAAGGCAAGACAAGGCAAATCCAGGGCAGGCAAGGCAAGACATGAAAGTCAAATTCATGAAAGACAAATCCAGGCAAGGCAAGGCAATGAAAATCCAGGGAAAACAAATCCAGGCAAAACAAGGCAAGGGAATTCCGGGGGAGTTAAATCAGGCAAGGTAAGGCAAGGCAAGGTAAATCAAGGCAAAACAAGGCAAATACAGGCAAGGAAAATCCAACCATGGCAAAACAAATCCAGGGAAGGCAAATCCAGGCAAGGCAAAGCAAGGCCAATCCAGGAAAGGCAAAAAAGGCCAATCCAGGATAGGCAAATTCAGGCAAAACAAATCAAGGCAAATCCAGACAAAGCAAGGCAAGGCAAGGCAAGGCAAATCCAGGCAAGGCAAAACCAGGCAAGGCAAAGCACAGCAAATCCAGGTAAGTCAAATCCTGGTAAGGCAAAACAATGAAAATCCAGGCAAGGCAAATTTAGGCAAGGCAAATCAAGGCAAATCAGGGCAAGGCAAGGCAAGGCAAGGCATGGCAAATCCAGGCAAAACAAGGCAAGTCAAATCCAGGCAAGGCAAAACAAGTCAAATACAAACAATGCAAGACAAATCAACACAAGGCATTGCAAAACAAATCCAGGCAAGGCAATTGCAGGAAGGCAGGGAAACGCAAATCCAGTGAAGGCAAGGCAAGGCAAATCCATGCAAGGCAAATCCAGGCAATGCAACACAAGGCAAATACTGGAAAGGCAAACGTAGGCAAGGCAAGGAAAAGCAAATCTAAGCAAAACAAGGCAAATCAAATCCAGGAAACATAAACTCAGGCAAGGCAAGGCTAGGAAAATTCAGTCAATGAAAATTCAGGCAAGGCAAGGCATTTTAAGGCAAGGCAAATCCAGGCAAGGCAAAAAAAAGGCAATGGAAATCCAGGCAATGCATATTCAGGGAAAGCAAGGCAAGTAAAGGCAAAACAAGGCAAATCCAGGCAAGGCAAGGCAAGGTAAGGTAAAGCAAGTCAAATAAAGGCAAGGCAAGGCAAATCCACGCAAGGCAAATCTAGCCAAGGCAAGGCAAAGCAAATCCAATCAAGGCAAGGCAAATCCAGGCAAGGCAAGGCAAGGCAAATACAGGCAAGGCAAATTGAGGCAAAGAAAGACAAGGTAATGCAAATCCAGGCAAAGCAAGGCAAACCAAATCCGGAAAAGGCAAATCCAGGAAAGCAAGACAAGGCAAAGAAAGGCAAGGCAAATCCAAAGAAGACAAGGCAAGAAAAATACATTCAAGGCAAACTCAGGCAAAGCAAGAAAAGACTTATCCAGGCAAGGCAAGGCAAGACAAATCCAGGCAAGGCAAGCCAAGACAAATCCAGGCAAGGCAAATCCAGCCAAGGCAAATCCAACCAAGGGAAGGAAAGGCAAATCCGGGCAAAACAAGGCAAGGCAATCCATGCAACACAATACCAGGCAATGCAAGGTAAGAATATTCAGGCAAGGCAAATCAAGGCAAGGAAAGGACAGGTAATGCAAATTTAGGCAAATAAATCCAGAAAAGGGAAAACGAGAAAAGACAAGGCAAGGTAAATAAAAGCAAGGCAAGGCAAGGCAAGGCAAATCAATGCAAGGGAAATACTGGCAAGGCAAATCCAGGCATGGAAAAACCAGGTAAGGCAAAGCACGCCAAATCCAGGTAAGTCAAATCTTGGCAAGGCAATACAATGCAAATCCAGGCAAGGCAAATTTAGGCAAGACAAATCAAGGCAAATCCATGCAAGGCAACGCCAGGCAAGGCAAATCCATGCAATACAATTTCAGGCATGGTAAGGCAAGGAAAATACAGGCAAGGCAAATCAAGGCAAGGAAAGGCAAGGTAATGCAAATCCAGGCAAAACATATCCAGGCTATGCAAGGCACACCAAATTCAGAAATGTCAAATCCAGGAAAGACAAGGCAAGGCAAATAAAGGCAAGGCAAACTCAGGCAAAGCAAGAAAACACAAATTCAGGCAAGGCAAGGCAAGGCAAATCCAGGCAATGCCAATCCAGGTAAGGCAATAGAAGGCAAATTCAGGCAAGGCAAGTAAAGGCAAATCCAGGCAAGGTAATGCAGGGCAAATCCCAGCTAGGCAAACCCAAGCAAAGTAATAAAAGGCAAATCCAGGCATGTCAGGGCAAGTGAAATCCAGGCAAGGTAAATCAAGGCAAGGAAAGGCAAGGCGAATCCAGGCAAGTAAAGGCAAGGTAATGCAAATACAGGCAAAACAAATCCAGGAAAGGCAAGGCTAGTCAAATCCAAAAGAGCAAATCCAGGAAAGGCAAGGCAAGACAAATAAAGACAAGGCAAATCTAAGAAAGGCAAGGGAAGCTAAAGCACATCCATGAAATTTAAATTCAGGGAAAGCAATGCAAGGCAAATCCAGACAAGGCAAGGGAAGGCAACGCAATTCATGAAAGGTAAATCCAGGCAAGACAAACCCAGACAAGACAAAGCAAGGCAAATCCAGGCAAGTCAAATATTGGAAAGGCTAAACAAGGCAAATCCATGCAAGGCAAATCCAGGCAATACAATGCAAGACAAATCCAGGCAAGGCAAAGCAAGGCACATCCAGGAAAGGAAAATCCAGTCAAGGCAAATCCAGGCAATACAATGCAAGACAAATCCAGGCAAGGCAAAGCAAGGCACATCCAGGAAAGGAAAATCCAGTCAAGGCAAATCCAGGCAAGACCATGCAAATCCAGGCAAGGAAAACTTAGGCAAGGAAAGGCAAAACAAATCATGACAAGGGAAATCCAGGTAAGGCAATGCAAGGAAAAGACAGATAAGGCAAACACAGGCAAGGCACAGAAAGGCAAAGCAAGTCAAATCAAGGAAACATAAATCCAGGCAAGGCAAGGCAAGGCAAGGCAAGGCAAATTCATGCAAGGCAAACACAGGCAAGGCAAAAAGGGCAAACCTAGGCAAGACAAGGCAAGTCAAATCCAGAAAATGTAAATTCAGGCAACGCAATGCAAGGCTAGGCAAGGCAAAATCTAGCAAGGCAAACAAAGGCAAGGCAGGAAAAGGCAAATCTAGACAAGACAAATAAAATCCAGGCAAACAAATCCATGCCAGGCAAGGGAAGACAAATGCAAGCAAGGCAAGGAAAGGCAAATACAGGAAAGGCAAATACAGGAAAGGCAAATACAGGTAAGGGAAAGCAAAGCAAGGAAATTCCAGTCAAGGCAAAATAAGGTAAGGCAATGCAAATATAGGGAAGACGCAGCAAATCCAGGCAAGGCAAATCCAGCCAAGGCAAAGTAAGGCAACACAAATTCAGGCAAGGCAAGGCAAGGCAAATCCAGGCACGGGAAGGCAAGACAAATCCAGGCAAGGCAAATTCATGCAGGGAATGCAAGACAAATCTAGGCATGGAAATCCCAGGCAAAGTTAATAGAAGGCAAGGGAAATCCAAGAAAGACAAATCCAGGCAAGGAAGGCAAGGCAAATACTCGGAAGGAGAAAGAAGCAAATACAGGCAATGCAAATCAACACAAGGCAATGCAAATCAAATACGGGTAGAAAAATCCTGGCAAGGCAATACAAGGAAAATCCAGGCAAAACAAGCTAAGGCAAATCCAGGCAAGGCAAGGCAAATCCACGCAACATAAATCCAGGCAAGGCAAGGCAATTCAAATCAAGGCAAGGAAAGGCAAGGTACTGAAAATTCAGGCAATACAAATCAGTCAAGGAAAGGCAAAGCAAATGTAGAAAAGGATAATCCAGGAATGGCAAGGCAAATAAAGGCAAGGAAATTTCAGGCAAGGCAAGACAAGGCAAGGCAAATCCATGCAAGGCAAATTCAGGCAAGGCAAGGCAAGGCAAATCCAGGCTAGGCAAAACGAGACAAGGCAAAGCAAGTCAAATCCAGGCAAGTCAAATGCAGGCAAGGCAAAACAGGGCAAATCTATGCAAAACAAATTTAGGTAATGCAATGCAAGAATATGCAGGAAAGACAAACCAATACAAGGCAAGGTAAGGCAAATCCAGGCAAAACAAGGCAAGGCATATCCAGGCAAAGCAACGCAAGGCAAAGCAAGGCAAGGCAAATCCAGGCAAGGCAAAATAAGAAAAGGCAAGACAAATATAGGCAAGGCAAGACAAATCCAGGCAAGGCAAATCCAGCCAAAGCAAGACAACACAAATCCAGGCATGGCAAGGAAAGGCAAATCAAGGCAAGGTAATGCAAGACAAATCCAGGCAAGACAAATCAAGGCAAGGCAAATACAGGCAAGGGAATGCAAGACAAACCCAGGCAAGGAAATTCCAGGAAAGGTTAAAACAAGGAAAGGAAAATCCAAGAAAGGCAAATCGAGGCAAGGAAAAATAAGGGAAATGCAGGGAAGGCGAAAGAAGTAAATATAGGCCAGGCAAATCAACACAAGGCAATGCAAATCAAATCCAGGCAGGAAAATCCTGGCAAGGCAAGGCAAGGCAAGGGAAATCCAGGCAAGGCAAGCAAAGGCAAATCTGGACAAGACAAGGCAAATCAAGGCAAGGCAAATCCACCCAAAGCAAATCCAGGAAAGGCAAGGCAATTTAAATCAAGGCAAGAAAAGGCAAGGTAATGCACATTCAGGCAATACAAATCCAGGCAAGGAAAGTCAAAGCAAATGTAGAAAAGGCAAATCCAGGAAAGAAACGGCAAGGCAAATAAAGGCAAGAAAAATCCAGACAAGGCAAGGCAAGGCAAGGCCAATCCATGAAAGGCAAATCAAGCCAAGGCAAATCCAGGCAAATCAAAACCAAGCGAGGCAAGGCAAGGCAAATCCATGCAAGGCAAATCAAGGCAAGGCAAGGTGAGGCAAATCCAGGCAAGGCAAAACCAGGCAAGGCAAAGCAAGGCAAATCCAAGCAAGTCAAATACGGGCAAGGGAAAAAAAAGGCAAATCCAGGCAAAACAAATACAGGCAATGCAATGCAAGGCAAATCCAGGAACAACAATTCAATGCAAGGCAAGACAAGGCAAATTCAGGCAACGCAAGGCAAGGCATATCCAGGCAAATCAAGGCAAGACAAATTTAGGCATGGCAAAATAAGGTAAGGCAAGGCAAATCCAGGCAAGGTAAGGCAAGACAAATCCAGGCAAGTCAAATCCATTCAAGGCAAATTCAGGCAAGAGAAGGCAAGACAAATCCAGGCTAGGAAATGCAGGCCCAGGTTAAAAGAAGGCAAGGGAAATCCAAGAAAGGCAAATCCAGGCAAGGAAAGGCAAGGCAAATCCAGAGAAGGCGAAAGAAGCAAATTTTGGCAAGGCAAACCAACACAAAGCAATGCAAACGAAATCCAGGCAGGACAAATCCTGGCAAGGCAAGGCAAGGGAAATCCAGACAAGGCAAGGCCGGGCAAGGCAAATTCATGCAACCCAAATACAGGCAAGGCAAGGTAATTCAAAACCAGGCAAGGCAAGGCAATTCAAATCAAGGCAAGGAAAGGCAAGGTAATGCAACTTCAGGCAATACAAATCCAGGCAAAAAAGGCAAAGCAAATGTAGAAAAGGCAAATCCATGAAAGAAAATAAGAAACAAATAAAGGCAAGGAAATTTCAGGCAAGGCAAGGCAAGGCAAATCCATGCAAGGTAAATCCAGGAAAGAAAAGGCAAAGTCAAACCCAGGCAAGGCAAAGCAATGCAAATCGATGCAGGTCAAATCCTGGCAAGGCAAAACAAGGCAAATCCAGGCAAGGCAATACAGGACAAATCCAGGCAAGGCAAATCCAGACAACACAATCAAGGCAAATCCAGGCAAGGCAGATCCAGGCAAGGCAATGTAAGGCAAATACAGGCAAGTCAAACACAGGCAAAGCAAGGAAAGGCAAATTTAGACACGACAAGGCAAGTCAAATCCAGGAACCATAAATCCATGCAATGCAAGGCAAAGCAAGTCCAGACAAGGGAAACACAGACAAGACAAAAAAAGGCAAATGTAGGAAAGACAAGGCAAGTCAAATCCATGAAGCATAAATCCAGGCAATGGAAAGCAAGGCAAATCCAGGCAAGGTAAATCCAGGCAAGACATCGCAAGGGAAATCCAGGCAGGGAAAGCAAGACAATGCAAGACAAATCCAGGCAAGGCATATCCAAGCAAGGAAAGGCAAGACAAATCCAGGCAAAAAAAGGTAAGGCAAATCCAGGCAAGACAAGGCAAAACAAGTTAAATTCCCGTAATGCTCATTCAGGCAACACAAGGCAAGGCAAATCCAGGCATGGCAAATCAAGACAAGAAAAGGCAAGGTAATTCAAATTCAGGCAATACAAATCCAGGCAGGGCAAGGCAAAAAAAATGCAGAAAAGGCAAATTCCAATAAGGCAAGGCAAGGCAAATAAGGCAAGGCAAAACCAAGCAAGGCAAAGTAAGGCAAATTCAGGCAAGTCAAATCCTGGCAAGGCAAAACAAGACAAATCCAGGCAAGGAAAATCAAGGCAAGGCAAGGCAAGGCAAATCCAGGCAAGGCAAGGCAAGGCGAATCCAGGCAAGACAAATTCAGGCAAGGCAATGCAAGGCATATACAGGCAAGGCAAATGCAGACGAGGCAAGAAAAAAAAATCTAGGCAAGTCAAATCCAGGAAACGTAAATGTAGGCAAGGCGTGGCAAGGCAAATTCAGGCAAGGAAACACAGGCAAGGCAAGGAAAGGCAAATCTACGCAAGACAAGGGAAGGCAAATCCAGGCAAGGCAAATCCAGGCAAGGCAAGGCAAGGCAAGACAAATATAGGGAAGGCAAATCCAGGTAAGGCAAAGCAAGGCAAGACAAGGCAAATCCAGGCAAGGGAAAATACAATACGGCAAGGAAAATTCAGGCAAGGTATACTCAGGCAAAGCAAGGCAAGGCAAATCCAGGGAAGGCAAAATATGGTAACGCAAGGCAAGTACAGGCAAGGCAAGGAAAATCCCCTCAAGTAAATCCAGCCAAGCCAAGGTTATGCAAATCCAGGAAAGGAAAGGCAAGGCAAATCCAGGCACAGTAAGGCAAGACAAATCCAGGCAAGGCAAGACAAGACAAACCCAGGCATGGAAAATCCAGTGAAGGAAAAAAGAAGGCAAGGGACATCCAAGAGAGGCAAATCAAGGCAAGGAAAGGCAAGCCAAATCCAGGGAAGGTGAAAGAAGCAAATACAGGCAACACAAATAAAGACAAGGCAATGCAAATCAAATCCAGGCAGGACAAATACTGGCAAGACAAGGCAAGGCAAACCCATACAAGGCAAAGCAAGGCAAGTCCAAACAAGGTAAGGCAAGGAAAGGGAAATCCATGCAACACAAATCCAGGCAAGGCAAGGCAAGGGAATTTAAGGCAAGGGAAATTAAGGCAAGGAAAGGCAAGGTAATGCAAATTCAGGCAATACAAATCCAGGCAAGGAAAGGCAAACCAAATGTAGAAAAGGCAAATTCAGAAAAGACAAGTCAAGGCAAATAAAGGCAAGGCAATTCCAGGCAAGGCAAGGAAAGGCAATGCACATCACTGCAATGCAAATCCAGGCAAGGCAAAGCAAAGCGAATCCAGGCAACGAAAATCAAGGCAAGACAAAGCAAGGCAAATTCAGAAAGTCAAATCCTGGCAAGGCAAAACAAGGCAAATCCTGACAAAGCAAATCTAGGCAATGCAATGCAAGGCAAATCCAGGAAAGGCAAATCCAGGCAAAACAAGGCTCAGCAAATACAGGCAAGGCTAGGCAAGGCAAATCAAGGTAAGGCAAATCCAGGCAAGGCTAAGCATGGCAAATCCAGGAAAGGCAAATTTAGGCAAGGCAAACACAGGCAAGGCAAGTAATGAAATATCTAGGAAATACAAGGTAAGCGAAATCCAGGAAACAAATACAGGAAAGGAAAGGAAAGGCAAATTCAGAAAAGGCAAATCCAGGCAAGACATCACAAGGGAAATCCAGGCAAGGCCACTCCACGTAAGGCAAGGCAGGGCAATGCAAATCCACACAACACTAATTCAGGCAAAACAAGGCAAAGCAAATCAAGGCAAGAAAAGGCAAGGTAATGCTAATCCAGGCAATACAAATCAAGGCAAGTCAAGGCAAAGTGAATGCAGAAAAGGCAAATCCAGGAAAGGCAAGGCAAGTCAAATACAGGCAAGGCAAAACCAGGCAATGCAAGGCAAGGTAGGGCAAGGCAAGGCAAGGCAAGGCAAATCCATGCAAAGCAAATCCAGACAAGTAAAGGCAAAACAAAACCAGTCAAGGATAATCCAGGCAAGGATAAACCAGGCAAGGCAAAGCAAGGCAAATTCAGGCAAGTCAAATTCTTGCAAGGCAGAACAAGACAAACCTAGCCAAGGCAAATTCAGGCAAGTCAAATTCTTGCAAGGCAGAACAAGACAAACCTAGCCAAGGCAAATCCAGGCAAGACAAATTCAAGCAGGGAAATGCAAGCCAAATACAGGCAAGGCAAACACAGGCAACGCAAGGAAAGGCAAATCTACTCAACACAAGGCAAGTGAAATCCAGGCAAGAAAATGCAAGGCAAATCCACACAAGGCAAACACAGGCAAGGCAAGGAATATAAAATCTAGGCAAGACAAGGCAAGTCAAATCCAGAAAAAGTAAATCCAGTCAAGTCAAGGCAAGGCAAATCCAGGCAAGGTAAATCCAGGCAAGGCATCACAAGGGACATCTAGGCAAGGCAAATCCAGGTAAGGCAAGGTACGGCAATGCAAGGCAAATTCAGGTAAGGCATATCCAGGCAAGGCAAGGCAAGGCAAATACAGTCAAGGAAAGGCAAGGCAAAACCAGAAAAGACAAGGCGAGGTAAGGCAAGGCAAATCCACGTAATGGTAATTCAGGCAAAACCATGTAGGCAAATCAAGGGAAAGCAAATTAAGGCAAAAAACGGGAAGGTAATGGAAATACAGGCAATACAAATCCAGGCAAGTCAAGGCAAGGGAAATGAAGAAAAGGCAAGTACCAAGAAGGCAAGGCAAGGCAGGCAAGTCATGGCAAATCCAGGTAAAGCAAGGCAAGGCAAGGCAGGTAAGTCAGGGCAAATCCATGCAAGGCAAACCCAGGCAAGGCAAGGCAAGGCAAATCCAACAAGGCAAAACCAAGCAAGGAAAAGCAATGCAAATTCAGTGAAGTCAAATCCTGGGAAGACAAATCCAGACAAGGCAATGCAAGGCAAATACGTTCAAGACAAACACAGGTAAGGCAGGTAAAGGCAAATTTAGTCACGACAAGGCAAGTTAAATCCAGGAAACATAAATCCAGGCAAGGCGAGGCAAATATAGGCAAGGCAAACACCAACAAGGCATGGAACGGCAAATCTAGGCAAGACAAGGCAAGTGAAATCCAAGCAAAGCAAATCCAGGCAAAGCAAGGCAAGGCAAATCAAGGCAAGACAAATCCAGGAAAGGCAGGGCAAGCCATATCCAGGAAAGGCAAATCCAGGTAATGCAAAGCAAGGGCAAGGCAAGGCAAATCCAGGCAAGGATTATTCAGGCACATCCAGGCAAGGCATATTCTTGCAAGGCAAAGCAAGGCAAATAAAGGCAAGAAAAAACAAGCAAATCCAGGCAAGAAAAGGCAAAGCAAGGCAAACGCAGCGGTAATTCAGGCAACATAAGGCAAGGCAAATCCATGCAAGGCAAATCCATGCAAGGCAAATCAAGGCAAGGAAAGGCAAAGTAATGCAAATCCAGGCAATACAAATCAAGGCAAGGCAAGGCAGAGCAAATGAAGAAAAGGCAAATCCCGGAACGGCAAGACAAAACAAATAGAGGCAAGGCAAACCAAGGCAAGACTAATCCAAGCAAGGCAATGTAAGGCAAATACAGGAAAGGAAAACGCAGGCAGGTCAAGGAAAGGCAAATATAGGCAAGGCAAGGCATGTCAAATCCAGGAAATGTAAATCCAGGCAAGGCATGGTGAAGCAATTGCAGACAAGGCAAACAGAGTCAAGGCAAGGAAAGGCAAATCTAGGCAAGACAAGGCAAGTCAAATCCAGGAAGCATAAATCCAGGCAAGGCAAGGCAAGACAAATCCAGGCAAGGCAAATCCAGGTAAGGCAAGTCAAGGCAATGCAAGGCAAATCCAGGCAAGGCATATTCTTACAAGGCAAAGAAAGTCAAATAAAGGCATGAAAAAACAAGGCAAATCCAGGCAAGACAAGGCAAGGCAAGGCAAATCCATGCAACGTTAATTTAGGCAAAACAAGGTAAGGCAAATCCAGACAAGGCAAATCAAGGCAAGGAAAGGCACGATAATGCAAATCCAGGCAATACAAATTCAGGCAAGGTAAGGCAAAACAAAATCAGAAAAGGCAAATCCTGGAAAGGCAAGACAAGGTAAATAAAGGCAAGCCAAATTCAGGCAAAACAAAGCAAGGCAAGGCAGGGCAAATCCATGAAAGTCAATCCCAGGCAAGGCAAGGCAAGGCAAATCCAGGCAAGACAAAATCAGACAAAGCAAACCAAGGCAAATTCAGGCAAGTCAAATCCTGGCAAGGCAAAACAAGACAAATCCAGGCAATGCAATGCAAGGCAAACCCAGGCAAGACAGATCCCGGCAAGACAAGGCAAGACAAATTCAGGCAAGGCAAGGCAAATACATTCAAGACAAACACAGGCAAGGTAAGGAAAGGCAAATCTAGGCAAGACAAGCCAAGTCAAATACAGGAAACGTTAATCCAGGAAGGCAAGGCCATTCAAGGCAAATTCAGGCAAGACAAACACAGGCAAGGAAAGAAAAGGCAAATCTAGGCAAGACAACGCAAGTGAAATTCAGGCAAAGCAAATCCAGGCAAGTCAAGGCAAGGCAAATGCAGGCAAGGAAAATCCAGGCAAGGCAAGGCAAGGCAAATTCAGGAAAGGCAAACCCAGGTAAGGCAAAGTGAGGGCAAGGCAATGCAAATCCGGGCAAGGCATATCCAGGCAAAGAAAGGCAAGGTAAAGCAAGGCAAGGCAAATCCAGGCAAGGCAAAATAAGGTAAGGCAATTGAATACAGGCAAGGCAACGCAAATCCAGGCAAGGAAAGGCAAGGCAAATCTAGGCAAGGTAAGGCAAGACAAATTCAGGGAAAGCAAATGCAGGCAAGGGAAGGAAAGAAATATCCAGGCAAGGATATCCCAGGCAAGGTACAAAGAAGACAAGGCAAATCCAGGAATGGTAAATCCAGGCAAAGAAAGGCAAGGCAAATCTAGGGAAAGCGAAAAAAGCAAATACTGGCAATGTAAATCAAATCCAGGTAGGACAAATCCTGGCAAGGCAAGGCAAAGCAAATCTAGGCAAGGCAAGGCCAGGGAAATTCAGGCAAGGTAAGGCAAATCCACACAACACAAATCCAGGAAAGGCAAGGCAAGGCAAATCAAGGCAAGGAAAGACAAGGTATTGCATATTCAGGCTATACAAATCCAGGCAAGGAAAGGCAAAGCAAATGAAGAAAAGTCAAATCCAGGAAAGGCAACAAAAGGCAAATAAAGGAAAGGCAAATCCAGGCAAAGCAAGGCAAGGCAAGGCATGGCAAGGCAAGGCAAGGCAAATAAAGGCAAGGCAAGTCAAATCCATCCAAGGTAAGGCAAGGCAAATCCAGGCAAGGAAAAACCAGGCAAGGCAAAGCAAGGCAAAGCAAGGCAAGTCAAATCCTGGCAAGGCAAAACAAGACAAATCCAGGCAAAACAAATTCAGTCCATAATATGCAGTGCAAATCCAGGCAAGGCAAATCAAGAGAAGGCAAACCAAGGCAAATCCAGGCAAGACAGATCCAGGAATTGCAATGCAAGCAAATACAGGGAAGGCAAACACAGGCAAAATAAGGAAATTCAAATCTAGGTACGATAAGGCAAGTCAAATCCAGGAAACATAAATCTAGGCAGGGCAAGGCAAAGAATATCCAGACAAAGCAAAAAGTCAAGGCAACGAAAGGCAAATCTAGGCCAGACAAAGTAAGTCAAATCCAGGAAGCGTAAATCCAGGAAAAAAAGGCAAGGCAAATCCAGGCAAGGCAAATCCAGAAAGGAAATCGCAAGGGAAATCCAGGCGAGGAAACTCCAGGTAAGGCAAGGCAAGGCAATGCAAGGCAAATCCAGGCAAGGAATATCCAGACAAGGCAAGCAAGGTAAATGCAGGCAAGGCAAGGCAAGGAAAATCCAGGCAAGACAAGACAAGACAAGGCAAATCCATGCAACGCTAATTCGGGTAATATAAGGCAAGTCAAATCAAGGCAAGGAAAGGCAAGGTAATGCAAATCCAGGCAATACGAATCCAGGCAAGGCAAGGCAAAGCAAATGCAAAAAGGCAAATCCCAGAAAGACAAGGCAAGGCAAATAAAGTCAAGGCAAATAAAGGCAAAGCACAGCAAGGCAAGGCAAGACAAGGAAAGACAAATCCATGAAAGGCAAGGCAAGGCAAAGCCAATCCAGGGAAGGTAAACCCGGCAAGGGAAAGCAAGGCAAATTCAGGCAAGTCAAATCCTGGTAAGGCAAAACAAGACCAATCCAGTCAAGGCAATTCCAGGCAATGCAATGCAAGGCAAATCCAGGAAAGGCAAGGCAAGACAAATTCAGGCAAGGCAATGGAAGGCAAATCCAGGCAAGGCAAATTCAGGAAAGACAAATTCAGGCAAGGCAAGGCAGGGCAAAGCAAATCCAGGCAAGACAAAGTAGGGCAAATTCAGGCAAGTCAAATCCTGGCAAAGCAAAAGAAGACAAATCCAGCCAAGGTAATTCCAGGCAATGCAATGCAAGGCAAATCCCGGCAAGACAAGACAAGGGAAGGCAAATCCAGGCAAGAGAAATCCAGGCAAGACAATGCAAGGTAAATGCAGTCAAGGCAAACACGTGCAAGGTAAGGAAAGACAAATCTAGACAAGACAAGGCAAGTCAAATTCAGGACACGTAAATCTAGGCAAGGCAAAAAAAGGCAAGGCAAATCCAGACAAGGCAAGTCCAGGAAAAACAAGGTAAGGCGAATCCAGGCGAGAAAAATCCAGGCAAGGCAAGGCAAGGCAAATCCAGGACAGGCAAATACAGGTAAGGGGAAGGAAGGCAAAGCAAGCCAATTCCAGACACGGCATATCAAGGCAAAGCAAGGCAAGGCAAAGCAAAGAAATGCAAGTTCAGGCACGGCATATCACGGCAAAGCAAGACAAGGCAAATCCATGTAAGGGGAATAAGGTAAAGGAAGGCAAATACAGGCAATGCAAAGCAAATCCATTCAAGGCAAATCCAGCCAAGGTAAGAAAATGCAAATCCAGGCAAGGAAAGGCAAAACAAATTCAGAAAAGCCAAATTCAGGAAAGGCAAAGCAAGGCAAGTAAAGGCAAGGCAAATCCAGGCAAGGCAAGGTAAGGCAAGGCACGGGAAATCCAGAAAAAGCAATGCAATGCAGGGCAAATCCAGGAAAGGCAAGGCAAGGCAAACTCAGGCAAAGAAATGCAAGGCAAATACATGCAAGGCAAACAGAGGAAAGGCGAAGAAAGGCAAATCTAAGCAAGGCAAGGCAAGTGAAATCCAGGAAACGTAAATCCAGGCAAGGAAAGGCAAGGCAAATTCAGGAAAGGCAAAAAAATTTAAATCTAGGCAAGACAAGGTAAGTTAAATCCAGGAAGCATAAGTGCAGGTAAGGAATGGCAAAACAAAACCAAGCAAGGAAATCCAGGCAAGGCAAGGCAAGGTAAATGCAGGCAAGGAAAATCCCGGCAAGGTAAGACCAGGCAAATTCAAGTAAGGCAAATCCAGGTAAGGCAAGGCAAGGCAAGGCAACAGAAATACACGCAAAACATATCAAGGCTAAGCAAGGCAAAAAAGGCAATCCAAGGTAAATTCAAGCAAAGCAAGGTAAGGTAAGGCAAGACAAATAAAGGCAAAGCAAGACAAATCCACGCAAGGCAAATCCAGGCAAGTCAAGGCAAGGCAAATCCAGGCAAGCCAAAGCAAGGCAAATTTAGGCAAGGCAAATTAAGGCAAGGCAGGGCAAGGCAAGGCAAATCCAGGCAAGTTAAATCCAGGCAAGACAAATCCAGGCAAGGGAAGGCAAGACAAATCGAGTAAAGGAAATCCCAGGAAAATTAAGGAAAGGCAAAAGAAATAAAAAAAATGGCAAATCTAGCCAAGTTATGGCAAGGCAAATTTAGGGAAGGTGAAAGACGCAAATATAGGCAACGCAAATCAACACAAGGCAATGTAAATCAAATCCAGACGGGACAAATCCTGGCAAGGAAAGTCAAGGCAAATGCAGGCAAGGCAAGGCAAGGCAAGGAAAATCCACGAAACACAAATCCAGGCAAGGCAAGGCAAGGCAAATGCAGGCAAGGAAAATCAAAACAAGGAAAGGCAAGGTAATGCAAATTCAGGCAATACAAATTCAGGCAAGAAAAGGCAAACAAATGTAGAAAAGGCAAATTCAGGAAAGGCAATTCAAGGCAAATAAAGGCAAGGCAAATCCAGGCAAGGCAAAGCAAGGCAAATCCAAACAAGTCAAATTCTGTCAAGGCAAAACAGGGCAAATCCAGGCAAGGCAAATCCAGGCAATGCAATGCAAGGCAAATCCAGGCAAGGCAAGGGAAGGTAAATCCAGGCAAGACAAATACAGGCAAGATAAGACAACGCAAATTCAGGTAAAACAAATCAAGGTAAGGCAAGGCAAGACAAGTCCAGGCAAGGCATACCAGGCAAAGCAAGGCAAGAGAACGTAAGGCAAGGCAAATTCAGGCAAAGTAAGGTAAGGTAAGGTAAGGTAAGAAAAATACAGGCAAAGCAAGGCAAAACCACACAAGACAAATACAGGCAAGGCAAGTCAATGCAAATGCAGACAAGGCAAAACAAGGCAAGTCAAGGCAAGTTAAATCCAGGCAAAGCAAGGCAAGGCAAATCTAGACAAGCCAAATACAGGCACGGCAAGGCAAGATAAATCCATAGAAGGCAAATTCATGGAAAACAAGGTAAGATGAATGCAGGCAAAAAAATTCAGGCAAGTAAGAAAAGTCACATACAGGCAAAAAATATCCAGGCAAAGCAAGGCAAGGAAAGGCAAGGCAAACCCAAGCAAGGCAATGAAAAATAAGGCAAGGCAAATACAGGTAAGGCAAGGCAAACCCAGTCAAGGCAAGACAAATAAAGGCAAATCACGGCAAGACAAATCCAGGCAAGGAAAATCCAGGAAAGGCAAGGCGAGGCCAATCCCTGCAAGTCAAATCCAGGCAAGTCAACGTAAGGCAAATTCAGGCAGGGCACATTCAGGCAATGCAAGCCAAGGCAAATCCAGGCAAGGAAGAGCAATGCAAATTAAGACAACAGAAATCGAGAGAAGGGAAGGGAAGGCAAATCCTGGCAAGGCAAATCCATGCAATGCAAGGCAAAACAAAATCAGGCAAGTCAAATTCAGGCAAGGCAAGACAAGGCTAGAGAAATCTAGGCAAGGCAAATCCAGGCAAAGCAATGCAAGGGAAATCCAGGCAAGTTCAATCCAGGCAAGTCCAATTCAGGCAAGGCAAAGAAAAGCAAATCCAGGCAAGGCAAGGCAAGGCAAATTTAGGCAAGGCAAATCCAGGCAAGTAAATGCAAGGCAAACCGAGGCTAGGCAAATCTAGGCAAGGTAAGAAAAAGCAAATCCAGCAAGGCAAGGCAAGGCAAATCCATGCATGGCAATTCCAGTGAAGATAAGGTAAGGCAAGTTCAGGCAAGGTAAATCCAGGTGGGGCAAGAGAAGACAAGCCCAGGCAAGGTAAATCCAGGTGAAGTAAGGCAAGACAAATACAGGCAAGACAAACACAGTCAAGGGAAGGCAAGACAAATCCCGGCCAGGAAAACCCAGGCAAAAAAATGAAAGGCAAGGGAAATTCAAGCAAGGCAAATCCAGGTAAGGAAAGGCAAATCAAATCCAGGCATGGCGAAAGAAGGCAAATACAGGTAACGCAAATTAACACAAGGCAATGAAAATCAAATGGAGGCTGGACAAATCCAGGCAAGACAAGGCAAGGGAAATCCCACAAGGCAAGGTGAGAAAAATCCGGGCTAGGCAAATACAGACAAAAACAAGGCAAGACAAATTTAGGCAAGGCAAATCCAGGCAAGAAAGGCAAGTAAATGCAAATCCAGAAAAAACAAATCCAGGGGAGGCAAGGCAAGGCAAGGCAAATACAAAAAATCAAATCCAGGAAGGCAAGGCAAGACACATCCAGGCAAGAAAAGGCAAGGCAAGGCAAGCCAAATCCAGGCAAAAAACGGCAAAATAATGCAAATCCAGTCAAAATAAATCCAGGAAAGGCAAGGCAAGGCAAATAAAGGCAAGGCAAATCCAGGCAAAGCGAGGTAATGTAAGGCAAGTCCGGGCAAGGCAAGGCACGGCAAATCCAGGCAAGGCAAAGCAAGGCAAATCCAGGCAAGGCAAATCCTGGCAAGGCAAAACAAGGCAAATCCAGGCAAGGCAAATCCAGGCAAGGTAAGGCAAGGCAGGGATAAGCCAGGCAAGGCAAATCCAGGCAAGGCAATAAAAGGCAAATACAGGTAAGGCAACAATGACAATGTAAGGAAAGGCAAATCTAGGCAAGAGAAGGCAAGTCAAATACACGAAACATAAATCCAGCAAGGCAAGGCAAAGCAAATACAGACAAGGCAAACACAGGCCAAGCAAAAAAAGGCAAACACAGGCAAGGCAAAAAAGGCAAATGTAGGCAAGACAAGGCAAGTCAAATCCAGGAAGCATAAATCCAGTTATGGCAAGGCATGACAAATCCATGCAAGGCAAATCCAGGCAAGACATCATAAAGGAAATCCAGGCAAGGCAAATCCAGGTAATGCAAGGCAAGGCAGTGCAAGGCAAATCCAGGCAAGTCATGTCCATGTAAGGCAAGACAAGGCAAATCCAGGCAAGGCAAAACAAGGCAAATCCATGCAAGACAAGGCAAGGCAAGGGAAATCCACGCAATGCTAATTCAGGCAAATCCAGGCAAGGCTAATAAAGACAAGGAAAGGCAACGTAATGAAAATAAAAGGAATACCAATCCATGGAAGGCAAGGCAAAGCAAATGCAGAAAAAGCAAATCCCAAAAAGAAAAGGAAAAGCAAATAAATGGAAGGGAAATTCAGGCAAATCAAGGCAAGGGAAGGCAAGGAATGGCAAATCCATGCAAGGCAAATCTAGGGAAGAAAACGCAAACAAATCCAGGTATGGCAAAACAAGGCAAGGCAAAGCAAGGCTAATTCAGGCAAGTCAAATCCTGGCAAAGCAAAGCAAGACAAATTTAGGCAAGGCAAATCCAGGCAAGGCAAATCCAGGGAAGGCAAGGCAAAAGAAATCCAGGCAAGACAAATTCAGGAAAGCCGAAGCCAGGCAAGGCAAGGCAAATTCAGGCAAGGCATATCCAGGCAAAGCAATGCAAGGCAAAGCAATGCAAGACAAATCCAGGCAAGTCAATGTAAGATAACGCAAGCAAATACAGGAAAGGCAAGTCAAATCCACGCAAGGAATATCCAGCCAAGGCAAGGCAACGCAAATCCAGGCAAGGAAAGGCAAGGCAAATGCAGGCAAGGCAAGGCAAGGCAAGGCAAGGCAAGGCAAGGCAAGGCAAATTCAGGAAAGGAAAATCCAGGAAAAACAATCCAGGCAAGGGGAGGGAAGACACATTTAGGCAAGGAAAACCAAGGCAAGGTAAACGGAAGGCAAGGGAAATCCAAAAAATCAAAAACAGCAAAGGCAATGCAAGGCAAATCTAGGCAATGGAAGGAAAGGCAAGGAAATTCCAGGCAAAAAAAAATTCAGGCAAAATAAGACAATATAATGCAAATCCAGGCAAAATAATTCCAGGCAAGGCAATGCAAGGCAAATTTAGAAAGCAAATCCAGGAAAGGAAAGGCAAGGCAAATCCAGGCAATGCAAGGTAAGATAAGGCAAATCCTGGCAAGGCAAGGCAAGGTAAGGCAAGGCAAGTTCAGGCAAGGTAAAACCAGAAAAGGCAAAGCAAGGCAAATCAAGGCAAGGCAAATGCAGGCAAGGCAAATCCTGGCAAGGCAAAACAAGGCAAATCCAGGTAATGAAATGCAAATCTAGGCAAGACAACGCAAGTCAAATCAAGGAAACGTAAATCCAGGAAAGGAAAATTCAGAGATGGCAAATCCAGGCAAATCTTTTCCTGGCAATGGAAAACAAGGAAAATCCAGGCAAGGCAAATCCAGGCAAGGCAATTCAAGGTAAGGCAAAACAAGGCAAATTCAGGCAATGCAAATCCAAGCAAGGCAATGCAAGGCAAATCCAGGCTAGTCCAATTTTTGCAAGGGAAATCAAAGCAAATCCAGCAAAGGAAAATTCAGAAAAGGGAAATAAAGGCAAAGCAAGGCAAGGCAAATCCAGGCAAGACAAAGCAAGGCAAATAAGGCAGGAAGGTAAGAAAAGGCAAAACTAGGCAAGGCAAATCCAAGGAAGGCAAGGCAAGGCCAATTTCGCCAAGGCATATCCAAGAAAGACAAAGCAAGGAAAATTCAGGCAAGGCAAATCAAGGCAAGCAATATCCAGGGAAGGCAAGCAAGGCAAATCCATGCACTGCAAATACAGGAAAGGCAAGGCAAGGCAAACCTGGCAACGCAAATCCAGGCAAGGCAAGGTCAGGCAAACCCAGGCAAGGTAAATCCAGACAAGGTAAGGCAGGAAAAATCCAGAAAAGGCAAATCAAGACAAGTGAAGGTAAAGTAATGCAAATCCAGGCAAAAGCAACCAAGAAATGGCAAGGCAAAGCAAATACAGAAAAGGCGAATCTAGAAAAGTCAAGGCAGGGCAAATAAAGTCAAGGCAAATCTAGGCAAGGCAGTGCAAAGTAAGGCAAATCCATGCAAGGCAAATTAAGGGAAGACAAGGCAAAACCAGACAAGGCAAAGCAAGGCAAATTCAGGCAACTCAAATTCTGGCAAGGCAGAACAAGGGAAATCCAGGCAAGACAAATCCAGGCTATGGAAAGCAATGCAAGGCAATAAAAGGCACATCCAGGCAAGGCATATCCAGGAAAAGCAAGGCAAGGCAAGGCAAGAAAAGGCAAATCCAGGCAAGGCAAATCCACGCAAGGAAAGGCAAATCCAGGCAAGGAAATGTAAGACAAATACAAGCAAGGCAAACGCAGGCATGGCAAGGAAAGGCAAACCTAGTTAAGACAAAGCAAGTCAAATCCAGAAAACGTAAATCCAGGCAAGGAAAGGCAAGGCAAATCCAGGCAACACAAATCCGGGCAAAGCAAGGGAAGCAATTTAAGGCAAGGCAAATCCAGGAAAGGAAAATTCAGACAAGGCATGGCAAAGCAAATCCAGGTAAGTTAAATCCAGGTAAGGCAAGGCAAGAAAAATCCAGGCAAGGCAAGACAAGGCAAGGCAAATCCAGGCAAGGCAAGGCAAGGCAAGGCAAATTCAGGCAGGAGAAATCCACGTAAGGCAGGGCAAGGGAAGGCAAATCCACGCCATGCAAATCCAGGCAACGAAAGGCAAGGCAAATCCAAGCAAAGCAAATAAGGCAATGAAAAGCAAGTTAATGCAAATCCAGGCAAAACAAATCCAGGCTAGGCAAGGCAAACCAAATCCAGAAAAGGCAAATCCAGGAAAGGCAAGGCAAGACAAATAAAGGCAAGTTAAATCCAGGGAAAGAACGGCAAGGAAAATCCATTCAAGGCAAACCCAGGTAAGGCAAGGCAAGGCAAATCCAGGCAAGGCAAAGCAAATCCAGGCAAGGCAAGGCAAGGCAAATCCAAGGCAAATGCAGGAAAGTAAATGCAAGGCAAATCGAGGCTAGGCAAACCCAGGCAAAACAAGGAAAAGCAAAGACAGCCAAGTCAAGGCAAGTCAAATACAGTCAAGGTAAATCAAAACAAGGCAAGACAAGGCAAATCCTGGCATGAAAAATCCAGGGAAGAAAAGGTAAGACAAATTCAGGCAAGGCAAGGCAAGGCAAACCAAAGCAAAGTAAATCGAGGAAGGGCAAGGCATGTCAAATCCAGGCCAGGCAAGGTAAGGTAAGGCAACAAAAATAAAGAAAAGGAAAGGTAAGTCCACGCAAGGCAAATTAATCCGTGGCAAGGCAAGGCAAATCCAGGTAAGAGAAGGCAAGGGAAATCCAGGTAAGGTAAATCCAGAGAAGGAAAGGCAAGGCAAATTCAAAAATGACTAATCAAATCAAGGGAAGGCAAGGAAAATCCAAGCAATGCAAACCCAGGCAAGGTAAGGGAAGGCAAGGAAAATCCAAGCAAGGAAAATCTAGGCAAGAAAAGGCAAGGCCAATCCAGGCAAGGTTAAACAAGGCAAATACTATCAACGCAAATCAACACAAGGCAATTCAAAAAAAATCCAGGCAAGGCAAGGCAAGGCAAATGCAGGCAAGGCAATTCCAGACAAGTCAAGGCATGGCAAATCCAGGCAAGGTAAGGAAAGACAAATCCAAGAAAGAGAAATCCAGGCATGGGAAGGCAGGTAATGCAAACCCAGGCAATACAAATCCAGGAAAGGCAAGGCAAAGCAAATCCAGAAAAGGGAAATCTAGGAAAGGCACGGCAAGGCAAAAAAGGCAGGGCAAAACCAGGCAAGACAAGGCAAGGCAAACACAGACAAGGTAAATCCAGTCAAGGCAAGGAAATACAAATCCAGGAGAGGCAAATCCAGGCATAAGAATACAAGATGAACCCAGGCAAGGGAAAAGGAAAACAAGAGAAATACAAGAAAGGAAAATTTAGGCAAGGAAAGCAAGGCAAATCCAGGCAATGCGAAAGAAGGCAAATACAGGCAATAGAAATCAATACAAGGTAATGCAAATCAGACCCAAGCAGGACAAATTCAGGCAAAACAAGGCAAGGCAAATCCAGGCAAAGCAAGGCAAGGCATATCCAGACACGTCCAATCCAGGCAAAGCAAAAAAAGGCAAATCTAGGCAAGGCATGGCAAGGCAAATCCAGGTAAAGAAAATCCAGGCAAAGCAAAGGAAGGCAAATCAAGGCAAGGCAAGGCACGGCAAGGCAAATCAAGGCAAGGGAAGACAAGTAATGCAAATCAAGGCAATACAAATCCAGGAAAGGCAAGGCAAACAAATGAAAAAAAGGCAAATCCAGGAAAGGCAAGGCAAGGCAAATGCAGGCAAGGCAAGGCAAGGCAAGGCAAGTCAAGGCAAATCCATGCAATTCAAATCCAGGCTAGGCAAGGTAAGGCAAATCCAGACAAGGCAAAACATGGCAAGGCAAAGCAAGGTAAATTCAGGCAAGTCAAATCTTGGCAAGACAAAATAAGGAAAATCCAGGCAAGGCAAATCCACGGGATGCAATGCAAGGCAAATTTAGGCAAGGCAAGGAAGGCAAATCCAGGTAATAGAAGGCAAGGCAAATCTAGGCACGGCAATGCAAGGAAAACACAGGTGATGCAAACACAGGCAAGGCAAGGAAAAGCATATCTAGGCAAGACAAGGCAAGTCAAATTCAGAAAACTTAAATCCAGGCAATGCAAAGCAAGGCAAATCCAGGCATGTCAAACATAGGCAAGGCAATGAAAGGCAAATCTAGGAAAGACAAGGCTAGCAAAATCCAGGAATCATAAATCCAGGCAATGCAAGGCAAGGCAAGGCAAGGCAAAGTAAGGCAAATCCAGGCAAGGCAAAATAAGGCAAGCCAAGGCAAATCCTCACAAAGCAAATCCAGCCAAGGCAAGGCAAGAAAAATTCAGGCAAGGCAAGGCAAGACAAATTTAGGCAAGTCGAATTGAGGCACAGTAAGGCAAGGCAAATCCAGCCAAGGCAACTCCAGGCAAGGCAAGGCAAGGTAAGGTAAGGTAAATTGAAGGAAGGGAAATTCAGGGAAGGCAAGGCAAGACAAGGCAACTCCAGTCGGGGAAAATACAGGCAAGGCAAGACAAGGCAAACCCATTCAGTCAAGGCAAGGCCAGTCAAATCCAGGACACCTAAATCCAGGCAAGGAAAATCAAGGCAAGGCAAAGTAAATAAAGGTAGGACAAATCCATGTAAGGCAAGGCAAGGGTAGGCAAAAAAGAAAAAATACAGGCAAGGCATATCCTGGCAAAGCAAGGCAAGGGAAGGCAAGGCAAGGCACATCAAGGAAAGACAAAATAAGGCAAGGCAAAACAAATACAGGTAAAGCAAGGGAAATCCACACAACGCAAATCCAGCCAGGGAAAAGGAAGGCAAATCTAGGCAATGCAAGGCAAGACAAATACAGGCAAGGTAAATCCAAGTAAGGCAAGGTAAAGCAAATACAGGCAAGGCAAGGCAAGGTAAATCCATGGAAAACAAATCCAGGGAAGGCAAGGTATGGCAAATCCAGGCAAGAAAATTTTAGGTAAGGCAAGGAAAGGCACATCCACGCAACGGATATCCAGGAAAACCAAAGTAAGGCAAGACAAGACAAGGCAAATACAGGAAAGGGAAATTCAGGTAAGGCATAAAAAGGCATATCTTGCAAACGTATATTCAGAAAAATGAAGGCAAGGCAAGGCACGACAAGGCACATCCAGGTAAGGCAATGTAAGGTAAATCAAGGCAAAACAGGTAAGACAAGGCAAATCCAGGCAAGGCAAATCCAGCCAAGGCAAGACAACGCAAATCCAGGCAAGGCAAGGCATGGCAAATCCAGGCAAGGCAAGGCAAAGCAAATCCAGGCAAGGCAAAACCTGAAAAGGCAAGGAGAGAAAAATCAAGGCAAGGGAAGGCGAGGCAAATCCAGCCAAGGCAAAGCACCGTAAATCCATGGAAGGCAAATCCAGGAAAAGTTAAGCAAAGCAAATCCAGGCAAGGCAAGACAAGGCAAATCCAGGTGGGGCAAATCCAGGCAATGCAAGGCAAGGCAAATTCAGGCAAGGCAAGGCAAGATAAATCCATGGAAGACAAATCCACGGAAGGCAAGGTGAGGCAAATCCAGGCAAGGGAAATTCAGGCAAGGCAAGGAAAGAAACATCCAGGTAAGGCATATCCAGGAAAGGCAAGACAAGTCAAATCCAGCTAGGGCAAGGCAGGTCAAATCCAGGCAAAGCAAATCCAGATGAGGCAAGGCATGGCAAATCCAGTGAAGGAAAATCCAGTGAGGGCAAATCCAGGAAAGGCATGGCAAGGGAAATTCAGGGAAGGATAATCTACACAAGGCAAGGTAAGACAAATCCACGCAATTCCTATCCAAGGAAGACAAGGTAAGGCAAATCCAGGCAAGGAAAATCAAGGCAAGGAAAAATAAGGTATAGGAAATCCATGCAAAACAAATTTAGAAAAGACAAATTCAGGTAAGGCAAGGCAAATAAATGCAAGGCAAATCCAGACAAGGCAAGACAAGGTAAGGCAAATCAAAAGAAAATAAGGCAAGGTAATGCAAACCAAGGCAATACAAATCCAGGCAAGGGAAGACAAATCAGATGCAGAAAGGTCAAATCCAGGAAAGGCAAGGCAAGCAAGTCAAGGCAAACTATGCAAGGCAAATCCAGGCTAGGCAAGACAAGGAAAATCCAGGTAAGGCAAATCCAGGCAAGGCAAGGCAAGGTAAAGCCATGGAAGGCAAATTCAGGGAAGGTAAGGTAAGGCAAATCCAGCCAAGGCAAGGAAAGGCAAATCCAGGCATGGCAAAATAAGGCAAGGCAAGGCAAATACAGGTAAAGCAAGGCAAATCCAGGCAAGGCAAATCCAGCCAAGACAAGGAAAGGCAAATCCATGCAAGGTTAGGCAAGGCAAATTTAGCCAAGGCAAGGCAAGGCAAATCCATGCAAGGTTAGGCAAGGCAAATCCAGACAGGGCAAATCCAGGCAAGCAAGGCAAGACAAATCTAGGCAAGGCAAATCGCGGCAAGGCAAATCGAGGCAAGGCAATTCAAGGCAAATTCACGCAAGGCAAATTCAGGCAAAGCAAAGCAAGGTAAATCCATGGAAGGCAAATCCAGGGAAGGCAAGTTATGGCAAATGCAGGCAAGGGAAATTCAGGAAAGTCAAAAAAAGGCACATCCAGGAAATGCAAATTCTGGAAAACCAAGGCAAGGCAAGACAAGGCACATCCAGGGAAGGCAATGTAAGATAAGGCAAGGCAAATACAGGTAAGGCAAGGAAAATCCAGTCAAGGCAAGGCAATGCAAATCCAGGTAAGGCAAGGCAAGGAAAATCCAGGAAAGGCAAAGAGAGGAAAATCTAGGCAATGCAAGGTAATGTAAATCCATGAAAGGCAAATCCAGGGAAGACAAGGCAAGGAAAATTCAGGCAAGGCAAGACAATGCAAATCCATGCCAGGAAAATCCAGGCAAGGCAAGGCAAGGCAAATCCACACAAGGCAAATTCAGGCAAGGCAAGGTAAGGTAAATCCATGGAGGAGAAATCCACGGAAGGCATGGTAGGGCAAATCCAGCCAAGGAAAATTCAGGCAAAGCAAGGAAAGTCACATACGGGCAAGGTGTATCCAGGCAAGGCAAGGTAAGGAAAATCCAGCTAGGGCAAAACAGATCAAATCCAGGCAAAGCAAATCCAAGCAAGGTAAGGCATGGCAAATCCAATCAAGGGTAATTCAGGCAAGGCTAATCTAGCAAGGGAAGGCAAGGCAAAGCAAACCCACACAATGGATATCCAGGCAAGGCAAGGAAAGGCAAATACAGGCAAGGAAAATCAAGGCAAGGAAAGGCAAGGTAATGCAAATCCAGGCAAAACAGTTCCAGAAAAGACAAATCCAGGAGACGCAAGGCAAGGCAAATAAAGGCAAAAGAAATCCAGGCAAGGAAAGGCAAGGAAAATCCAGGCAAGGCAAATTAAGGCAAAGAAAGGCATAATATTGCAAATCCAGGCAATACAAATTCGAGCAAGGAAAGGCAAAGCAAATGCAGAAAAGGCCAATCCAGAAAGGCAAGGCAAGGCAAGGCAAATGAAGGCAATGCAAATCCAGGTAAGGCTAGGCAAGGTAATTCCATGGAAGGCAAATCCAGGGAAGGCAAGGTGTGGCAAACCCCAGCAAGGGAAATTTAGCTAAGGCAAAAAAAGTCGCATCCAGGAATCACATATCCAGTAAAACCAAGGCAAGGCAAAACAAGGCTAATCCAGGCAAGGCAATGTAAGGCAAGGCAAGGCAAATACAGGTAAGGCAAAACAAATCCAGGAAAGGAAAATTCAGCCAAAACAAGGCAAGGCAAATCCAGGCAAGGCAAGGCAAATAAAGGCAGGGCAAATACAGGTAAGAAAAGGCAAGGCAAATCCAGGCAAGCAAATCCAGGCAAGCAAATCCAGGCAAGTCAAGGCGAGGCAAATCCAGGCCAGGCAAATACAGGAAAGGCAAGGAAAAATACATCCATGGAAGGCAAATTCAGGGAAGGCAAAGTAAGGCAAATCCAGGCAAGGGAAATTTAGGCAAGGCAAGAAAAGGCACAAGCAGCCAAGGCAAATACAGGAAAGGCAATGCGAGGCAAATCCAGCTAGAGCAAGGCAAGGCAAATCAAGGCAAAGCAAATACAGGCAAGAAAATGCAAGACAAATCCAAGCAAGGCAAACTCAGGCCGGTTAAGGGAAGTCAAGGCAAATCCAAGCAAAGAAAGGCAAGGGAAATCCGGGCAAGTCAAGGCAAGGCAAATCCAGAAAAGGCAAGGCAAGGTAAATCGACACAAGTCAAATCCAAGCAAGACAAGGAAAGGCAAATCCAGGCAAGTCAAATGAATGCAAGAAAAGGCAAGGTTATGCCAATCCAGGCAATACAAATCCAGGAAAGGCAAGGCAAAGCAAATGCAGAAAAGGCAAATCAAGGAAACGCAAGGTAAGGCAAATTCAAGCCATCCAGGCAAGGCAAGGCAAGGCAAGGAAAATCCATGCAAGGCAAATTCAGAGTAGGCAAGAAAATTCAATTCCAGGCAAGGCAAAACCAGGCAAGGCAAAGCAAGACAAATTCGAGCAAGTCAAATTCTGGCAAGTCAAAACAAGGACAATCCAAGCAAGGCGACTCCAGGCAATGCAATGCAAAGCAAATCCAGGCAAGGCATATCCAGGCAAGGAAAGGGAGGCAAATCCAGGCTAGGCAAGGCAAGCAAATACAGGCAAGGCAAAAACAAGCAAGGCAAAGCAAGATAAATTCAGGCAAGTCAAATCCTGGCAATGCAAAACAAGAGAAATCCAGGCAAGGCACATCCAGGCAATGAAATGCAAGGCAAATCCAGGCATGACATATCCAGGCAAGGCCAGGCAAGGGAAATCCAGGCAAGGCAAATCCAGGCAAGGCAATGCAAGGCAAATACGGGCGATGCAATCACAAACAAGGTAAAGAAAGAAAAATCTAGGCAAGACAAGGCAAGCCAAATCCAGGAAATGTAAATCCAGGCAAGGCAAGGCAAGGCAAGGCAAGGCAAGGCAAGGCCAATCCTGGCTTGGCAAACACAGGCAAGGGAAAAACAGGCAAATCTAGGAGAGACAAGAAAAGTTAAATACAGGAAATATAAATCTAGACAATGGAAGGCAAGGCAAATCCCGGCAAGGCAAATCCCAGCAAGGCAAATCCCGGCAAGGCAAGGCAAGGCAAATCCAGGCAAGGCAAATCCCAGCAAAGTAAGAAAAATCCAGGCAAGTCAAATGTAGGCAAGGTAAGGCAAAGTAAATCCATGTAACACAAATTCACGTAAGGCAAGGCAAATCCAGGCAAGGCAAGACAAGGTTAATCCATGGAAGGAAAATCAAGGGAAGGCAAATTAAGGCAAATTCAGGCAAGGGAAATTCAGTCAAATCAAGGAAAGGCACAAGCAGCCAAGGCAAATACAGGTAAGGAAATTCGAGGCAAATCCAGCTAGGGCAAGGCAAGGCAAATCAAGGCAAAGAAAATACAGTCACGGGAAGACAAGAAAAATCCAAACAAGGCAAACCCAGGCAAGTTAAGCGAAGGCAAGGCAAATCCAAGCAAGGCAAATTCAAGCAAGAAAAAGCAAGGGAAATCCAGGCAAGGCAAGGCAAGGCAAATCCAGGAAAGACAAGGCAATGTAAATCCACAAAAGGTAAATCCAAGCAAGACAAGAAAAGGCAAATCAAGGCAAGTCAAATGACGGCAATGAAAGACAAGGTAATGCAAATCCAGGCAATGCAAATCCAGGCAAGACAATGCAAATGCGTAAAAGGAAAATCCAAGAAAGGCAAGGTAAGGCAAATAAATGCAAGCCATCCAGGTAAGGCAAGGCAAGTCAAGGAAAATCCATGTAAGGCAAATCCAGGCTAGGCAAGAAAATTCAAATTCAGGCAAGGTAAAACCAGGCAAGGCAAAGCAAGACAAATTCAGGCAAGTCATTTCCTGGCAAGGCCAAACAAAAACAATCCAAGCAAGGCGAATCCAGGAAATGCAATGCAAGGCAAATCCAGGCAAGGCAATGCAAATCCAGGCTAGCGAAGTCAAGGCAAATCTTGGCAAGGCATATCCAGGCAAGGACAGGCAAAGAAATCCAGGAAAGGCAAATCCAGGCAAGGCAAGGCAAGGTAAATACAGACGATGCAAACACAAACAAGGCAAAGAAAGAAAAATCTAGACAACACAAGGCAAGTCAAATCCAGGAAACTTAAATCCAGGCAAGGCAAGGCAAAGAAAATATTGGCATGGAAAACACAGGCAAGAAAAGGAAAGGCAAATCTAGGCAAGACAAGGGAAGTTATATCCAGGAAATGTAAACCTAGGCAATGGAAGGCTAGGCAAATGCAGGCCAGAAAAGGCAAAACAAATCCAGGCAAGAGAAATGCAGTCAAGGCAAGGCAAATCCAGGCAATGGAAGGCAAGGTAAATCCATGGAAGGCAAATCCAGGGAAGGCAAGGTAAGGCAAACCAAGGCAAGGCAAATTCAGCCAAGGCAAGGCATGGTAAATCCAGGCAAGGCAAAATAAGGCAACGCAAGGAAAATCCAGGCAAGGCAAATTCAGCCAATCATAGGCAAGGCAAATCCAGGCAAGGGAAGACAAAAAAAATCCACGCAAGGCAAATCTAGGCAAGGAAAACACAGGCGAGTCAAATCCAGGCGAGGGAAATCCATGCAATACAAGGCAAGATAAGTTTTTGGAATGGAAATTCAAGCAAGGAAAGAGAAGGCAAATCCAGGCAAGGCAAATCCCGTCAAGGCAAGGCAAGGTAAATCCATGAAAGGCAAATTAAGGGAAGGCAAGGTAAGGCAAATCGAAGCAAGGGAAATTCAGGCAATACAAAAAAGGCACATCCTGTCAAGGCATATCCAGGCAAAACAAGGCGAGACTAATCCAGCTAGGGCAAAGCAGGTCAAATCCAAGCAAAGCAAATTCAGGAGAGGCAAGGCAAGGCAAATCCAGTTAAGGCAAATCCAGGAAAGGCACAGCAAGGGAAATTCAGGCAAGGATCATCTAGGCAAGACAAGGCAAGGTAAAACCATTGAAGGCAAATCCAGAAAAGGCAAGGTAATACAAATCCAGGAAAGAAAAATTCAGGTAAGGAAAGGAAAGACTCATCCAGGCAAAACATATCCAGGAAAATCAAGGCAAGTCAAGGCAAGACAAGGCAAATTCAGGCAAGGCAATATAAAATAAGGCAAGGCAAATACAGGTAAGTAAAGGAAACTCAAGGCAAGAGTAATTCAGCCATGGCAACGCAAGGCAAATCCAGGCAAGACAATGTAAGGCAAATCCAGTCAAGGCAAAACTAGGCAAGGCAAATCCAGTCAAGGCAAGGCAAATCCAGGCAAAATAAGGTGAGGCAAATCCAGGCAAGGCAATGCAAGGTATATCCACGGCAGGCAAATCCAGAAAAGGCAAGGCAAGGCAAATCCAGGGAAAATAAGAAAAGGCAAATCAAGGCAGGGCAAATACAGGCAAGGCAAAGCAAGAAAAATCCAGGCAAGCAAATTCAGACAAGGCAAAACGAGGCAAATACGGGCAAGACAAGGCAAGATAAGTCCATGGAAGGCAAATCGAGGGAAGGCAAAGTAAGGTAAATTCAGGCAAGAAAAATTCAGGCAAGGCAAGAAAAGGCACATGCAGCCAAAACAAATTCAGGCAAGGCAATGCGATGCAAACCCAGCTAGAGCAAGGCAAGTCAAATCCTGGCAAAGCAAATTCAGGCAAGGCAAGGCAAGGCAAATTCAGGCAAGGCAATTACAGGCAAGCCTAGGCAAGGAAAATCCAGGCAAGGGAAGGCAAGACAAATCTAAAGAAGACAAACCAAGGCAAGTTAAGGGAAGGCAAGACAAATCCAAGCAAGGCAAATCTAAGCAAGGAAAGTCAAGGGAAATCCAGCAAGGCAAGGCAAGGCAAATCCATGCAAGGCAAATTCATGCAAGGCAAATCCATGCAAGGCAAATCCAGGAAAGACAAATAAATGCACATACAGACAAGGCAAATCAAGGTAAGGAAAGGCATGGTAATGCAAATACAGGCAAACAAATCCAGAAAAGACAAATCCAGGAAAGGCAACGCAGAACAAATAAGGTCAAGGCAAATTCATTCAAGGCAAGGCAAGGCAACTCCAGGAAAGGTAAGGTTATGGAAATCTAGGCAACACAAGGTAAGGCAAATCCAGGCAACGCAAGGAAAGGTAAATCAAGGAAACGCAAGGCAAATCCATGCAAGGCAAGGCAAAAGCAGGCAAATCCAGGCAAGGCAAGGCAAATCCAGGCGTGGCAAGGCAAATCAAGTGAAGGCAAGGCAAGGCAAGGCCAGAAAAATTCAGGCAAGGCAAGGCAAGGAAAACCCAGGCAAAGAAATGTTATGCAAATCTAGTCAACGCATGGTAAGGCAAATCCAGTCAAGGCAAGGCATGGAAAGACATGAAAAGTCCAGACTAGGCAAGGAAAGGCAAATCCAGGCAAGGCAATCTAAGGCAAATCCAGGCAAGGCAAGGCAAATCCAGGCTAGGCAAGGCAAATGCAAGCAAGGCATTGCAATACAAATTTAGGCAAATCAAAAAAAAATCCAGGCAAGGCAAGGCAAAGCAAGGCAAATACTGGCAAGGCGAGGAAAGGCAAATTCAGGCATGGCATGACAAGGCAAATCCAGTTAAAAAAAGGCAAGGTAAATACAGTCAAGTCAAGGCAAGGCAAATCCAGGCAAAACAATGCAAGGCAATTCAGGCAATGCAAGGCAAGGCAAGGGAAAGCCAGGTAAGGCAAGTTAAGGCAAATCGAGGCAGGACAAGGCAAGGTAAATTCAGGCAAAACAAGGCAAAGCCAGGCATCACAAGACAAATTTCAGCAAGGCAAGGCCAGGCAAATCCATGCAAGGCAAGGCAAGGCAAATCCAGGCAAGTCAAGGGAAGGCAAATCCAGGTAAGGCAATGGAAGGCAAATCCAGTTAAGGCAAGGCAAACACTGGCAAGGCAAGGCAAATGCAGGCTAGGCAATGGAAGGCAAATTCAGGCAGTCAAGACAAATCCAGCCATGTCAAGGCAAATCCAGGCAAAGTGACGCAAGGCAAGCCAAATACAGTCAAGGAGTGGCAAGACAAGGCCAATCCAGACAAGGCAAGGCAAGGTAAGGCACATTCAGGCAAGGCAAGGCAAGGCATAGCACATCCAGTCAAGGCAAGGCAAGGAAAATCTATGCAAGGCAATGCAAGGCAAGGCAAGGCAAGGCAAATCCAGGCAAGAAATGTAAAGACAAATTCACACATTTCAATGCAAAACCAGGCAAGGCAAGGGAAGGGAAGGCAAATCGAGGCCAGGCAGGGCATATCCAGGCGATGCCAGGCAAATCCAGTCATGGCAAGGCAAGGCAAGGCCAGGCAAAACAGGCAAGGCAACCAAGAATAATCCAGGCAAGCAGGGC
The DNA here is from genome assembly GCA_028533165.1 of Leontopithecus rosalia. Lineage (NCBI taxonomy): Eukaryota > Metazoa > Chordata > Mammalia > Primates > Cebidae > Leontopithecus > Leontopithecus rosalia. Next base: position 34,715 of record JAPYYA010000851.1, read on the forward strand.
AAGGCAAATCCAGGCAAGGCAAGGCTATGCAAATCTAGGTACAGCAAGGGAAGGCAAATCCAGTTAAGGCAAAGCAAGGCAAGGCCGGGCAAATCTAGGCAAGGAAAACAAAGCAAATCTACAAGGCAAGGGAAGGCAAATCCAGTAAAAGCAAGGCAAATCCAGGCAAGACAGGCAAATTCTAGCAAGGCAATGCAAGGAAAATTTATGCAAATCTCGACAAATCGAGGCAAGGCAAGGTCCATCCAGGCAAGGCGAGGCAAGACAAGGCAAATTCAGGCAAGGCAAGGAAATGCTAAACAAATCCTGTCAAGGCAAGGCAAGGCAAGGCAAATTCAGGCAAGTCAAGGCAAGGAATGACAAATCCAGGCAAGGAAAGTAAAGGTAAGGCAAATTCAGGCAACGAAAGGCAAGGGAATTCCCGGTAAGGCAAGGCAAATCTAGGCAAGTCAAGAAAAATTTAGGCAAGTCAAGGCACGGCAAATTTCGGCAAGTTAGGGCAAGGCAAATCCAGGCAAAGAAAGGCTAGGCAAATACAGTCAAGGCAAGGCAAGGAAAGACAAAGTCAGAAAATTCAAGACAAGGCAAAAAGAAGCCACTTAAGGTAAGTTAAGGCAAATCTAGGCAAGGCAAGGCAAGGCAAGGCAAATCCGGGCAAGGCAAGGCAAATCCAGGCATGACAAAGCAAATCAAGGCAAGGCTAGGCAAGGCAAATCCTGGCAAGGCAAGGTTATGCAAATCTAGGCAACACAAGGTAAGGCAAATCCAGGCAAGGCAAGACAAGGTAAATGAAGGAAAGGCAAGGCAAATCCAGTCAGGGCAAGGCAAGGCAAGGCCAGGAAAATAAAGGCAAGCAGAGGCAAGGCAAATTATGGCAAGTCAAGACAAGGCATATCTAGGTAAAACAAGGCTATTAAAATCTAGGCAACTCAAGGTAAGTCAAATTCAGTCAAGGCATGGCAAGGCAAGTCCAGGCAATTTTAGGCTAGGCAAGGAAAGGCCAATCCAGTCAAGTCAAGGCAAATCGAGTAAAGGCAAACAAATGAAGACAAAGCAAATGCAGTTAAAGCAATGTAAGGCAAATTTAGGCAAATCAAGACAAATCCAGGCACAGCAAGGCAAATACAGGCAAGGCAAGTAAATTCAGGCAAGGCGAGGGAGGCAAGGCAATTTGAGGCAAGGCCAGTCAAGGCAAACCTAGGCAAGGCAAGTCATGGCAATGCGAATCCAGTCAAGGCAAGGGAAGAAAAATCCAGGCAAGGCAAGGCAATTCCAAGTAAATACAGGCAATGCAAGGCAAGGCAAAACAAATTTAGATAAGGCAAATCCAGGAAAGGCAAATCCAGAAAAGGCAAATCCAGGAAAGGTAATCCAGGAAAGGCAAATGAAGCCAAGGCAAATTTAGACAAGGCAAGGAAAGGCAAATCCAGGTAAAACAAGGCGATGCAAATCCAGTCAGAGCAAGGCAAGACAAATCCAGGCAAGGCATGGGAAGGCAAACTCATGCAAGGAAAGGCAAATTCCAGCAGGGCAAATCAAATTTAGGCAAGGCAAGGCAAATCCAGTCAAGTTAAGGCCATGCAATGCATATCCAGGCAAGGCAAGGCAAGGCAAGGCAAGGCAAGACAAATCAAGGCAAGGCAAGGCAAGGAAAAGCAAATCTAGGCAGCGCAATCCCAGTTAAAGCAAGTAAAGGGAAATCCAGTCAAGAAAAGGCAAGTTAAACCCAGGCAATTCAAGGCAAAAAAACGCAAGAACAGCAAGGCTAGATAAATGCATTCGAGGCAAGGCAAAACAAATCCATGCAAGGCAAGGCAAATCCAGGCAAGGCAAGGTAAGAAAAAACAAGGCAAGGCAAGGCAAACCTAGGCAAGGGAATGCAAGGCAAATCCAAGCAAGGCAGGGCAAGACAAATCCAGGCAAGGCAAGCCAGGGCAAGGCAAACGTAGGCAAGGCATAACACGGAAAGTCAAAACAAGGCAAAGCCAGGTCAGTCAAGTTAAGGCAAATTGAAAAAAAGGCAAAGAAAGGCAAATCCAGGCAAGGGAAGGCAAATTATATCCATGCAAGGCAAGGCAAGTAAAACCCAGGCAAGGCATGGCAAGGCAAATCCAGGCAAGACAATGCAAGAAAAATTCAGGACAGGCTAGGCAATTCCAGGCATGTCAAGGAAAGGCAAATGAAGGCAAGGCAACACAAGGAAAATCCATGCAAGGCAAGGCAAGAAAAGGCAATTCCAGGCAAGGCAGAAAAAAATCCAGGCAATGCAATGCAAATCCAGTGAAGACAAAACAAGGCAACGCAAGGCAAATCCAGACAAGGCAAGGCAAGGCAAATCCAGGCACGGATAGGCCAGGCAAATCCAGTCAAGGCAAGACAAGGCAAATCCAGGCAAGCCAAGGAAGGCCAATCCAGTTAAGACAAGGCAAATCCAGGCAACTCAGGCAAATGCAAGCAAGGCAATACAAGGCAAATTTAGGCAAATCTAGACAAACCATGCAAGGCAAGACCAATCCAGGCAAGGTGAGACAAGGCAAGGCAAATTCATGCAAGGCAGGGCAAGGCAAAATAAATCCAGTCAAGGCAAGGCAAGGAAAAGTAAATCCAGGCAAGGCAAGGCAAGGCAAGGCATGACAAATCCAGCCAAGGAAAAGCAAGGTAAGACAAATGCATGCAAGGCAAGACTAGAAAAATTCAGGCAAGGCAAGGCAAATGCAGGCAAGACATAGCAAATCCAGGCAGCGCAAGGTAAGATAAATTCAGGCAAGGCAAGGTAAATTAAGGCCAGGCAAGGCAAATTCAGGAAAGGCAAGGCAAATCCAGGTATGGCCAGGAAAGGCAAATCCAGGGAAGAAATGGCAAGCCGAGGAAAATCCAGGCAAGGCAAGGAAATTAAAGGCAAATCAAGGCAAGGCAAGGCAAGGCAAGACAGGAGAATCCAGGCAAGGCAAAGCAACACATGGCAAATGCTGGTAAGGCAAGTCAAGCTAAGGCACATTTAGGCAAGGTAAAACAAGGCAAATCTAGGCAAGGCAGATCCAGAAAAGGCAAATGCAGGCAAGGCAAGGCAAGTCAAATCGAGTCAAGGCAAGGAAAGGCAAAGCAAGACAAATCCAGACAAGGCAAAGAAAGGCAAGACAAATCTAGTCAAGGCAAGGCAAGGCATATACAGGTAATGTAAGGCAAGGCAAATCCAGGCAATGCAAGGCAAGGCAAATTCAGACAAGACAAGGCAAGAAGAATCCAGGCAATTCAAGGCAAATGCACGCAAGGCAAGGCAAGGCTGATTCAGGCATGGCAAGGCAAATCCAGGCAATGCAAGGCAAGGCAAGGCAAATCTGCGTAAGGCCAATTTTGGCAAGGCAAATCCAGGAAAGGCAAATCCAAGCCAGTCAAACCCAAGCAAGGCAAATCCAGGTAAGGTAAGGCAAGTCAAATTCCATCAACGCAAGGCAAGGCAAAGCAGGTCAAATACAGTCAAGGCAAGGCAAAACAAGGCAAGGAAAATCCAGTCAAGGCAAGGCAAGGCAAGGCAAATCAAGGCAAGGTAAGGCAAGGCAAGGCAAGGCAAGGCAAATTCTGGCAAGGGGAGGTAAGGCCAATCCAGGAAGGCAAGAAAAGGCAAATCCCGGCAAGACAAGGCAAGTCAAATCCAGGAAAGTCAAGGCAAGGCAATTCACATTTATGCAAATCCAGTCAAGGCAAGGGAAGGCGAATCGAGGCAAGGCAAATTTAGAACAAGCAAGACAAGGCAAATCAAGCAAGAGAATGCAAGGCAAATCTATGCAACTCAAGGCAAGGCAATTCCATGCTTGGCAAACCCAGGCTAAAGGAAACAGGGCAAATTCAGGCAAGACAAGTCAAGGCAAATCCAAGAAAAGGCAAGGCAAATCAAGGCAATGCAAATCCAGGCAAGACAAGGCGAGGCAAATCAAGCAAAGGCAAATACAACAAAGGCAAATCAAGGCAAAACAATGCAAGGCAAATCCAAAACGGGCATTTCCAGTCAAGGCAATGCAAGGCAAATCCAGACCAAGCAAATGCAGGCAAGGCAAGTCAAATACAAGCAAGGCAAATCGAGAAAAGGAAAGGAAAGGCAAATCGAGGCAAGGCAAATTTAGGCAAGACAAGGCAAGGCAAAACAAACCCAGGGAAGGCAAATACAGGCAAGGCAAGGCAAGGCATATCTAGTCCATGCAAATACAGACAAGGAAAGGAAGGCCAGGCAAATTCAGGCAAGGCAAGGCAAGGGAAACCCAGGCAAGTAAAGGCAAGACAAATTCAGGAAGGGCAAATCCAGGCATCACAAATCAAGGCAATTAAAATCCAGACATGGTAAAGTAAGGCAAATCCATGGAAAGCAAATCCAGGTAAGGCAAGATAAGGCAAAACTAGGCAAGGCAAATCCAGGCAAATCCAGGCAAGGTAAATTCAGGCAAGGCAAGGCAATACAAATCCAGTCCAGGCAAATCCAGGCAAGGCAATGAGGCAAGAAAAATACAGGCAAGTCATGGCAAGGGAATCCCAGGCAATAAGAGGCACGGCAAATCCAGTCAGGGCAATTCCAGGCAAGACAAATTAAGGGAATTCAAATTCTGTCATGGCAAGGCAAGGCAAATCAATGGAAGACAAATCTAGGTAAGTCAAGGCAAGGCAAACCAAGGCAGGGAAAACCCAGACAATGCAAATCCAAGTAAGGAATGGAAAGGCAAATTTACACAAGACAAATCCAGGCAGGGCAAGGCAAGGTAAATCCAGGCAAGACAAATCCAGGCAGGGTAAGGCAAGCAAATCCAGGAAAGACAAATCCAGGCAATGTAAGGCAAGGTAAATTCAGGCAAAGCAATACAAGAAAAATCCAGGCAAGGCAAGTCAAAACATATCCAGGTATGGCTAATCTTGACAAGACAAGGCAAGGCAATTTTAGGCAAGAAAAACCCAGACAAGGCAAGGCAAGGCAAATCCAGCCAAGGCAAATCCTGGCAAGGCAAGGAAAAGCAAATCTAGGCAAGGCAAATTCAGGCAAGGCAAAGCAGGTAAAATCCAGGCCAGGAAAATCTAATCAAGGCGAGGAAATCAAGGCAAATCATGGGAAGGTAAATTCAGGCAAGGCAAATTCATGCAAGGCAAACCCAGCAAGGCAAATCTAGGCTAAACAAATTTAGGCAAGGCAAAATGAGTCAAGGAAAAGCAAGGCAAATCCAGGCAACAAAAAGCATGGAAAACACAGGTTAGAAAAATCCAGGGAAGGGAAGGGAAGGGAAGGGAATCTAGCCATAGCAAGGCAAGGCAGGGCAACGTAAGGGAAATCCAAGAAGTCCTAGGCAAGACAAGGCAAGGCAAGGCAAGACAAATCCAGGCAAGGCAAGGCAAGGAAGGTAAGGCAAATCCAGGTAAGGCAAATTCCAAGAAGACAAATTCAGGCAAGGCAAGGCAAGGCAAATCCAGGCAAGGCAAGGTACAGCATATACAGGGAAGGCATACTCAAGCAAGAAAAAGGCAAGGCAAGTTCAGGAAAAACAAATTCAGGCATGGAAAATTGAGGCAAGGCAAGGCGACGCCAATCCAGGCAAGGCAATGCAAAACAAATCCAGGCAAGGCAAATCCAGGCAAGGCCAGGCAATGCAAGGCACATTCAGGTAATGCAAATTTAGGAAAAGCAAGGTAAGAAAAATCCAGGCAAGGCAAATTAAGGCAAGGCAAATCTAGGCAAGACAAAGCAAGGCAAATCCAAGCAAGGAAAATCCAGGCCAGGCAAGGCAAGGCAAATCCAGACAAGGCAATGCAAGGTAAGGCAAGGCAAGGTAAGTCAAGTCAAGTCAAGGCAAGGCAAGGTAATGCAAGGCAAATCCACGCAAGGCAAATCCTCACAAGGCATATCCAGGTAAGGCAAGGCAAGGCAAGGCAAATTCAGTCAAGGGAAAACAAGGCAAATATAGGAAAGGCAAATAAAAGCAAGGAAGCAAGACAAATCCAGGCAAAATAATCAAGGCAATGGAATTCAAAGCAAATTCAGGCAAGTGAAATCCTGAGAGGGTAAGGCAATGCAAATTTTTTCAAAGCAAATCCAGACAAGGCCAATCAAGGCAAATCCAGGTAAGGCATATCCAGTCAAGGCAACAAAATGCAAATCCAGGCAAGTCAAGGCAAAACAATGAGAACCTAGTCATGACAAGACAAGGCAAATCCAGGCAAGGCAAGGAAAATCAAGGCAAGGCAAATCCAGTTAAGGCAAGGAAAGGCAAGGCAAGGGAATTTCAGGATAGTCAAATTTAGGCAAGGCAAGGCACCTCATATACAGGCTAGGCTAATCCTGGAAAGACATGTCAAGGAAAATCCAGGCAAGGCAACGCCAAGCAAATCCAGGCAAGGCAAATCCAGACAAGGCAAAGCAAACGCAGGCAAGGCAAGTTCAGGAAAGAAAAGGCAAGAAAAATCCAGGCAAGGAAAATCCAGAAAAGGGAAAGCAAGGCAAATCCAGTCAGGAAAAATCCAGGCAAGGCAAGACCAGGAAATTCCAGACAAGAGAAACTCAGGCAAGGCAAGACAAGGCAAATTCAGGCAAGGCAAATCCAAGCAAGGCAAGGCAAGTCAAATCCAGGCTGGGCAAATCCAGGCAAGACAAATTAAGGCAATTAAAATCATGCATGGCAAGGAAAGGCAAATTCAGGGTAGGGAAATCCGGGCAAGGAAAGGCAAGGCAAACACAGACAAGGCAAATCCAGGCAAGGTAAGACAAGGCAAATCCAGGCAAAGCAAGGCAAGGGAAATCTAGGCAAAGCAAATTTAGGCAAGGCAAGACAAGGCAAATCTAGTCCAAGGAAATTCAGGCAAGGAATTAAGGCAAGGCAAATTCAGGCAAGTCAAGACAAGGCAAATCCAGGAAATAAAAGGCAAGAACAATTCAGCCAGGGCAAATCCAGGGAAGAGAAATAAAGGCAATTCATATCCAAGCATTGAAAGTCAAGGCAAACCCAGGGAAGGAAAATCCAGGGAAAGCAAGGAAAGGCAAACTCAGGAAATGCAAATCCAGGTAAGGCAAGGCAAGGCAAGGCAAATCCATGCAATGAAAATTCAGGCAAGGCAAATCAAGGCAAATTTAGGCAAGGCAAGGCAATGCAAATCTAGGCAAGACAAATCCAAGCAAAACAAATCAAGGCAGGGAACAACCAGGCAAGGCAAATCCAAGCAAGGACAGGCAATTCCAGGCCAGGCAAATCCACTCAAGGCAATTCAAGTCAAATTTACGTCAGAGAAATCCTGTCAGGGAAAGGCAAGATAAAACCAGGCAATGCAATGCAAGGCAAAACCAAGCAAGAAAATTCCAGGCAAGGCAAAGCAAGGCAAATCCAGGCAAGCCAAGGCAAGAAAATCCAGGCAAGGCAAATCCAGCGAGGGCAAAGCAAGGCAAATCCAGGCAAGGAATGGCAAGGTAAGGCAAATCCAGGAAAGTCAAATCCCGGAAGAAAAAGGCAAGGCAAGACAAATCCAGGCAAGGTACGGCAAGGCAAGGCAAGGCAAATCCAGGCAAGGTACGGCAAGGCAAATTCAGGCAAGGCAAGCAAACCCAGGAAGGGGAAATCCCCATAATGCATTGCAAGGCAAATCCAGGCAAGGCCAGGCAAGGCACATTTAGGCAAGACACATCTGGACAATTCACGGCAAAAACAGGCAAGCAAGGTAAGGAAAATTTAGGAATGGCAAGTCCAGACAAAGCAAGGCAAGGAAAAGCAAGTCAAGGGAATGCAAATCCAGGCAAAGCAAATCCATGCAAGGCAAATTTAGGCAAGGCATGGCAAGGCAAATCCAGACAAGACAAATTTAGGCAAGAGAAGGCCAGAAAATTTTAGAAAAGACCAATCCAGGCAAGGCAAGACAAGACCACGAAGGGCAAGGCAAATCCAGGCAAGGCAAATTCAGGCAAGAAAAACCCAAACAATACAAATCCTGGGAAGGAAACTGCAGGCAAGGCAACTCCAGCTAAAGCAAACCAAGCAAGACAAATCTGGCTAACGCTAATCCAGGCACAGCAAACACAGGCAAGGCAAATTCAGGCAAGACAAATCCAGGCAAGGCAAATCCAGGTAAAACAAATTCAGTCAAGGCAAATCCAAGCAAGGCAAGGCAATTTCAGGCAAGGCAAATCTAGGCAAGACAAGGCAAGGCAAATCCAGGCAAGGAAACTCAAATCCAGTCGAGGAATCTCCAGGCAAAACCATACTATGCAAAGCAAATCTTGCCAAGGCTAATCCAGGCAAGGCAAATCCAGGCAAGGCAAGTCAAGGCATTTCCAGGCAAGGCAAATCTAGGCAAGAAAAGGTAAGGGAAACCAGGCAAGGCAAGTTAAGACAAATCCAGGAAAGGTAAATCCAGATAAGGCAAATTTTGGCCAGGGCAATGCAGGCAAGGCAAATCTCGGCAAGGCAAATCCACCCAAAAGAGATCCAGGCATGGCAAGGCAAGGCAAATCCAGGCAAGGCCATTCAAGGCATGGCAAGGCAAATCCAGGCAAAACAAATTCAGGCAAGGCAAGGCAAGGCAAGGCACATTCAGGCAAGTAAAATCCAGTCAAGGCAACTCAAGGCAAAAACAGGCAAGGCAAGGTAAGGGAAATATAGGAAAGGCAAATCCAGGCAAGGCAAATCCAGACAAGGCAAATCCAGACAAGGCAAATCCAGGCAACACTAATCTAGGCAACGCAAATTCAGACAAGGCAGATCCAGGAAAGGCAACCCCAGGAAAGGCAAGGCAATGAAAATCCACGCTAGACAAATCTTGGCAAGGCAAATTAATCCAACGTTAATAAAGGCAAGGCATAACCAGAAAAGGCAAGGCGAGGCAAACTCAGTCAAGGAAAACCCTAACAATTCAAATTAAGGCAAGGAAACTTCCGGCAGGGCAACTGCAGGCAACACCAAACCAGTCAAAGCAAATTCTGCCAAGGCTAATCCAGGAAAGGCAAATCCAGGAAAGGCAAATCCAGGTAAGGCAAATTCAGAGAATGCAAATATAGGCAAGGCAAATGAATGCAAATAAAATTTAGGCAAAGTGAATCCAGGCAAGGCAAGGACAGGCAATTTCAGGTAAGGCAAATCTACGCAAGACAAGGCAAGGTAATTCCACGCAGGGCAAGGCAAGGCAAATACAGGCAGGGTAAATCCAGACAAGGCAAATCCTGTCCAGGGTAATGCAGACAAGGCAAATCTAGACAAGGCAAATTATGCAAAACAAAGCCAGGCATGGCTAGGCAACGCAAATGCAGGCTAAGCCATGCAAGGCAAATCGAGGCAAGGCACATCCAGCCAAGGCAAGACTAGATAAAGCAAATCAAGGCAAGGTAAATTTAGGCAAGGCAAATCCAGGCAAGGCTAATTTAGGCAAGGTAAATCCAGGCAAGGCAAATCTAGGACAGGCAAATTTAGAAAAGGCAAATCCAGGAAAGGCAAGGCAAGCAAAATTCAGGGAACACAAATCCCAGGAAGGAAATGCAATGCAAGGCTAATACAGGCAAGACAAATCCAGGAAAAGCTAGGCAAGGCACATACAGGCAAGGTAAATCTAGGCAATGTAAGGCAAGGCAAATCAATGCAAAGCAAATTCAGGTAAGCCAAGGCAAGGCAAATTCTGGCAATGCATTAAGGGGAAATCCAGGCAAGGTAAATCCAGGCAAGGCAAAGCAAGGCAATTCCAGCAACGCAAATTCTGGCAAGGTAAGTCCAGGAAAGGCAAATCCTGGCAAGGCAAATGCAAGGAAAACAAATCCAGGCTAGGAAAATTCAGGCAAGACAAGGCAAAGCAAATAATCTAGGCAAGTCAATTTCAGGCAATGCAAGGCAAACCAAAAAAGGCAAATTTTGAGAAGCCATGACAAGGCACATCCAGACAATAAAAATCCAGTAAAGAAAAGGCAAGGCAAATACATGCGAGGCAAGGTATGGAAAATCCAGGCAATGCAACTACAGGCAAGGCAAGGCACAGCATAGCAAGTTCGGACAGGGCAAATCCAGGCAAGACAAATCCAGACAAAGCAAATCCAGTCAAGGAAAATTCAGGGAAGGCTAATCTAAGCAAGGCAAATCCAGGTTATTCAGATCCAGTAAAGGCAAATCCAGGAAAGGCAAATCCAGGAAAGGCAAATTCAGGAAAACAAGGCAAGGCAAGTTCGGGCAACACATATTCCAGCAAGAAAGGGCAACGCAAGGTAAATACAGGCAAGACAAATCCTGGAAAGGCAAGACAAGGAACATATAGGCAATGTAAAGTTAGAAAAGGCAAGGCAAAACAAATCAATGCAAAGCAAATCCAGGCAAGCCAAGACAAGGCAGATCCTGGCAATGCAACTAAGTGGAAATCCAGACAAGGGAATTCCAGACAAGGCAATGCAAGGAAATTCCAAGAAAGGCCAATTCTGTCAAGGCAAGTCCAAGCAAGGCAAGTTCTGGCAAGGCAAATTCAGGGAAGGCTAATCTAGGCAAGGCAAATTCAGGTAAGTCAGATTCAATAAAGGTACATTCAGAAAAGGCAAATCCAGATAAAACAAAGCAAGGAAAATCCAGGCAAGACAAATGCCAGCAAGGCAAAGTAATGCAAGGCAAATACAGGAAAGACATATCCAGGAAAGGCAAGGAAAGGTAAATCCAGTCAAGGAAAATCCAGAAAGGCAAATTCAGGCAAGAAAAACCCAAACAATTCAAAACTAGGCAATATAACTCCAGGCAAGGCAACTCCAGGCAAAGTCAAACCAGACAAGGCAAATTCTAGTAAGACTAATCCAGGCAAGGCAAATCCAGGCATGGCAAATCCAGTCAAGGTAAGTCCAGGAAAGGCATATCCAGGCCGAACAAACCCAGCCAAGGCAAACCCAGGCAAGGCAAGGCAAGGCAATTCCAGGCAAGGCAAATTAAGGCCAGACAGGGCAAGGCAAATCCAGGAAGGGCAAGGCATGGCTAGGAAAACACAGGCAACACATATTTTGGCAAGAAAAAGCAACGCAAGGTAAATACAGGCAAAACAAATCCTGGAAACGCAAGGCAAGGAACATATAAGCAATGTAAATTTAGGAAAGACAACGCAAAACAAATCAATGCAAAGCAAATCCAGGAAAGCCAAGGCAACACAAATCCTGGCAATGCAATTCAGGGGAAATTTAGACAAGGCAATTCCAGTCAAGACAATGCAAGGCAATCCCAGGCAGGTCAAATTCTGGCAAGGCAAGTCAAGGAAAGGCAAATCCTGGCAAGGCAAAAGCAGGCAAAACAAATCCAGGCAAGGCAAATACAGGGAAGGCAACACAAGGCAAATCCAGGCAAGACAAGGCAAATCCATGCAAGGCAAGGCAAGGTAAATCTAGTCAAGGTAAATCAAGACAAGGCAAATTCTGGCCAGGGAAATGTAGGCAAGGCAAATTTATGCAAAGCAAATACAGGCAAGGCAAGGCAAATACAGGCAAGGCTAGGCAGGGCAAATTGAGGCAAGGCAAATCAACGCAAGGCAAGGAAAGGCATATCCAGGGAAGTCAAATCCAGCCAAGGCAACGCAAGGCAAAACAGGCAAGGCAAGTTAAGGCAAATTTAGGCAAGAAAAATTCAAGCAAGGCGAGGCAAGGGAAAGTAAATCCAGAAAATGCATGGCAAGGCAAGGCAAATTAAGGCAATGCAAATTCTGAAAAAGCTAGGCAAGGCAAGGCAAATCCAGGCAAAGTAAGAAAAAAAAATCCATGCAAGGAAAACCCAGGCAATGCATGGCAAGGCAAGGCAAATTCAGGTAATGCAATCTCGGAAAAACAGGACAATGCAAGGGGAATACCAGCAAGGCAAGGCAAGGCAAGGCAAATTTAGGCAAGGTAAATCCAGGCAAAGGAAGGGAAAGCAAATCCAGGCAAGGCAAATCCAGGCAAGACATGGCAGGGGAAATCCATTGAAGGCAGATTCGGGCAAGGCAAGAAAAATTTAGGCATGACAAATCCAGGCAAGACAAGGCAATGCAATGCAGGGCAATGCAAATACAGGCAAGGCAAATTAAGACACGGAAAACCCAAACAATTCAAATCCAGGAAAGAAAACTCCAGGCAAGTATACTCCTGGCAAGACCAAACCAGGCAATAAAAATTTTACCAAGGCAAATGCAGGCAAGGCAATTCCAAGAAAGGCAAATCCAGGCAAAACAAATCCAGGCAAGGCGAATCCAGGCAAGAGAAGGCAAGGCAATTCCAGGCAAGGTAAATCCAGGCAAGACAAGACAAGGCAAATCCAGGCAAGGCAAGGCAAATCAAATACAGGCAAGGTAAATCCAGAGAAGACAAATCCTGGCCAGGGTAATGCAGGCAAGGCAAATATAGGCAAGACAAATCCAGGCAAAACAAATCCAGACAAGGCAAGGCAAGGAAAATTTAGGCAAGGCCAGGCAAGGCAAATCGAGGCAAGGGAAATCCAGGCAAGGCAATTCCAGGAAAGGCAACACAAAGCAAGGCAAATCCAGGAAAGGCAAGGCAAGAAAAATCCAGGCAATACAAATCCCAGCAAGGCAAAGTAATGCAAGGCAAATACAAGCAAGGCATAACCAGGAAAGACAAAGCAAGGCAAATCCAGTCAAGACAAATCCAGCTGAGGTAAATTCAGGCAAGAGAAACACGAACGATTCAAATCCAGGCAAGACAACTCAAGGCAAGGCAACTCCAGGCAAAGATAAACCAGGCAAGGCAAATCCTGCCAAGGCAAATCCAGGCATGGCAAACCCAGGAAAGGGAAATCCAGAAAAGGCAAATACAGGCAAGGCAAATAAAAGAAATACAAATTCAGTGAAGGCAAATCCAGGCAAGGCAAGGCAAGGCAAATCAACGCAGGGCAAGGGAAATCCAGGCAAAGAAAATTAAGGCAAGGAAATCCCAAACAATTCAAATCCAGGCCAAAGAAGTCCAGGCAAGTCTACTCCATGCAAGACCAAACAAGACAATGGAAATCCTGCCAAAGCAAATCCAGACAAGGCAAATGCAGGCAAGGCAAATTCAGGAAAAACGAATTCAGGCAAGGGAAATCCAGGCAAGGCAAGGCATGGCAATTCCAGGCAAGGAAAATCTAGGCAAGACAAGGCAAGTCAAATCCAGGCAAGGCAAGGTAAATCAAATCCAACAAGGTAAATCCAGACAGGTCGAATCCTGACCAGCGTAATGCTGGCAAGGCAAATCTAGACAAGGTAAATCCAAGCAAAACAAATTCAGACAAGACAAGGCAAGGAAAATTCAGGCAATGCCAGGCAAGGCAAATCAAGACAAGGCAAACCCAGGTAAGGCAAGGAAACACACATTCAGGCATGGCAAATACAGTCAAGGCAACACAAGGCAAAAACAGACAAGGCAAAATAAGGAAAATCCAGGCAAGAAAATCCAGGCAAGGCTAATCGAGGCAAGGCTAATCCAGGCATGAAAAATCCAGGCAAGGCAAATACAGGCAAGGGAAATCTGGGCAAGACAAATAAAGGCAAAATAAACCCAGGCAAGTCAAATCGAGGAAAGGCGAAGCAAGGCAATTCCAAGCAAGGCAAATCTAGGCAAGACAAGGCAAGGCAAATACAACCAAGCAAGGAGGAACAAATCCAACAAGGCAAATCCAGGCAAAACAAATTTTGGCCAGGCTAATGCAGGCAAGAAAAATTTAGGCAAGGCAAATCCAGTTAAAACAAATCCAGGCAAGGCAAATCCAGGCAAGGCAAAATCAGGCAAAGCATACCCAGGCAAAACAAGCCAGGCAAGGAAAATCCAGAAAAGGCATATTGAAGAAAGTCAAGGGTAGAAAAATTTAGGCAACCCAAATCCAGGAAGGGAAATCCAGGCAAGGCAATTCCAGGTAAGGTAAGGCAAGGCAAGGCAAGGCAAATCCAGGAAAGGCAAGGCAAAAAAATCGAGGCAATACCAATCCCAGCAAGGCAAAGTAATGCAAGGCAAATACAAACAAGGCATATCCAGGAAAGGCAAGGCAAGGCAAATCCAGTCAAGGCAAATCCAGCCGAGGTAAATTCAGGCAAGGAAAACACGAACAATTCAAATCAAGGCAAGAAAACTCAAGACAAGGTAACTCCAGGCAAGGCTATACCAGGCAAGGCAAATCCTGGCAAGGCAAATCCAGGCATGGCAAATTCAGGCAAAGCAAATCCAGGCAAGGTAAATTCAGGCAAGGCATATCCAGGCCAGAAACATCCAATCAAGTTAACACAAGGCAAAAACAGGCAAGGCAAGGTAAAACAAATCCAGGCAAGGCAAATCCAGGCAAGGAAACAAAAGGCAAGGCAAGGCTAATATAGGCTAGGCAAATCCAGGCAAGTCAAATTTAGGCCTGGATAATCCAGGCAAGGTTACTTTAGGCAAGACAAATCCAGGCAAGACATATCCACTAAAGGCAAATTTAGAAAAGGCAAGGCAAGGCAAATCCAGGCAAGACAAATCCCTGCAAGGAAATGCAATGCAAGGCAAATCTAGACAAGACAAATTCAGGAAGGGCAAGGAAAATTCAGGCAAGGCAAATCCAGGCAAATTAAAATAATGCAAATCCAGGCAAATTAAATTAGTACAAATCCAGGCAATGCAAGGCAGGGCAAGGAAAATCCAGGCAAGGCAAATTCAGGCAAGAAAAACCCAAACAATTCAAATCCAGGAACGGAAACTCTAGGCAAGTTTAAACTAGGAAAAACAAATTATAGCAAGGCTAATCCAGGCAAAGCAAATCCAGGGAAGGCAAATCCAGGCAAGGGAAATCCGGGCAAGGAAAGGCACGGCAATTCCAGACAAGGCAAATCTAGGCAAGACAGGGCCAGGCAAATCCAGGCAAGGCAAAGCAACATAAATCCAGGCACTGCATGGCAAGGCAGGGCAAATTCAGGCAATGCAAATCCCAGACAAAGAAGGCAAGGCAAGGCAAATCCAGACAAGGCAAGGCAAATCCAGACAAGGCAAATCCAGGCAAGAAAAGGCAAGGCAAGAAAAGGCAAGGCAAATCTAGGCAAGACAGGGCTAGGCAAATCCAGGCAAGGCAAGGCAAGGCAAGGTATATCCAGGTAACGCATGGCAAGGAAAGGCAAATTCAGGCAATTCAAATCCCAGACAAACAAGGCAAGGCAAGCAAATCCAGGTAATGCAAATCCAGACAAAGTAAGGGAAAACAAATACAGGCAAGGCATGGCAAGGCAAATCTAGACAAGTCAAATTCAGGCAAGGCAATGGAAGGCAAATTAAGGGGAGGCAAATTCAGACAAGAAAAGGCAAAGCAATGCCAAACCAGGAAAGGCATATCTCGACAAAGCATGGCAGAACAAATTTAGGCAAGGAAAGGAAAGGCAGATCCAGGCAAGGGAAATCTAATCAAGGAAAGGCAAGGCAAATTCAGGCAAGCAAAGGCAAGGCATATTCAGGCAATGCAATTTAAGGCAATTCCAAGCAAGACAAAGCTAGGCAAGACAAATTTAGGCAAGGTAAGGCAAATCCTGGCAAATCAAATCCTGACAAGGCAAATTCTGGCAAGGCTAATCCAGGCAAGGTAAGGCAAGGCACATCCAGGCAAGGTAAATCTAGGCAACGCAAGGCAAGCCAAACAACACAAGGCACATACAGGCAAGCCAAGGTAAGAATATCCAGGCAATGCAATTAAGGGAAAATTCAGGCACAGCAAATCCAGGCAAGACAAGGAAAGGCAACTCCAGGCAACGCAAATCCTGGCAAGGCAAGTCCAGGAAAGGCAAATTCTGGCAAGGCTAATGTTGGCAAG
>JAPYYA010000853.1:0-13629 GCA_028533165.1 Leontopithecus rosalia
ATTTGCCTTGCCTTACCTTGCCTGAATTTGCTTAGACTGGAATTGCCTTGCCTTGCTTTTTCTGGCTTTGCTTTGCCTTGCCTTGCCTGGATTTGCTTTTTCTGGATTTGCCTTGCCTTGTAGTGCCTGTATTTGAATTGCCTTGATTTGTCTTGTCAAAATTTTTCTAGCCTGGTTTTGCCGTGCCTTGATTTGCCTTGCCTTTCTGTGCCTGGATTTCCCTTGCATTGCCTGTCCTGAATTTGCCTTGATTTGCCTTGCCTTGCCTGGATTTACCGTGCCTGTATTTTCTTTGCCTTGCCTAGATTTTCCTATCTAGGATTTGCTTTGTCTTGCCTTGCCTGTATTTGCATTGTCTGGATTTCCTTTGCCTTGCCTTGTTTTTCCTGGATTTGTGTTGCCTGGCTTTGCCTTGACTTGCCTTGCCTCGATTTCCTTGCTTTTTCTTGTTTTGCCTTGTTTTTCCTTACCTTCGTTTGCCTTGCCTTGCCTTTCCTGTATTTGCCTTTCCTGGATTTGCCTTGCTTTTTTTGCCTAAATTTGCCTTGCCTGGGTTTGCCATGCCATGATTTGTCTTGCCTGGATTTGCGTTGCCAGCATTTGCCTTGCCTTGCCTTGCGTGGATTTGCCTTGCCTGGATTTGTTTTGCCTTGCCACGTCTGGATTTGCCTTACCTTGCCTGCCTAAATTTGCCTTGCCTTGCCATACCTGGATTTGCATTGCCTTCGTTTGCCTTTCCTATCCTTGCCTGAATTTGCCTTTTCTGGATTTGCCTTGCCTTGCCCTGCCTGGAATTGATTTGCCTTGATTTGTCTTGTCTGGATTTGCCTTACCTGGATTTGCCCTGCGTGTAGTTGTTCTGTTTTTCCTTGCTGAATTTCTTTTGCCTTGCCCTGCTGTATTTTCCTTTCTTTGCCTTGCCTCTCCTGGGTTTGCCATGCCTGGACTTCGCTGGCCATGCCTGGATTTTCCTCTATTGAATTAGCTTTGCCTTGCCTTGCCTGGATTTGCCTTGCCTTGCCTTGCCCTGCCTGGATTTGTCTTGCCTGGATTTTCCTTTCCTTGCCTTGCCTGAATTTGCTTTGCATGGATTTGCCTTGCCTTGTTTTGCCTACATTTTCCTAGCCTGATTTTGCCATGCCTTGCCTTGCCTGGATTTAGGTGCCTGGATTTGCTTTGCCTATTCTTGCCTTTTCTTGCCTGGATTTCCATTGCCTAGATGTGCTTTTCCTTGCCTTGCCTTACCTAGATTTGCCTTTCCTGGATTTGCCTTTCCTTTCCTTTCCTGGATTTGCGTGGCCTGAGTTTGCCTTGCCTTGCATTGCCTTGATTTGCTTTGCCTTGTCTTGGCTTGCCTGGCCTGAATTTACCTTTCCTGGCTTTGCCTTGCCTTGCCTTGCCTTGCAGGGATTTGCCTTTCCTTGCTTTGTTTTGCCTGGATTTTCCTTGCCTGGATTTTCCTTGCCTTACCTTGCCTGGCTTTGCCTTCCCTTGCTTTGACTGGATTTGCCTTGCCTGGATATACTTTTCCTCAATTTGCCCTGCCTTGTTTTGCCTTAATTTGCCTTGTCTGCAATTGCCTTTCCTGGATTCACCTTGCCTTGATTTGCCCTGCATTGCCTTTCCTTCCCTGGATTTGCTTTGACTTGCCTTGCCTGGATTTGCCTTGCCTCGGTTTGCCTTTCCTCTTTTGCCTTGCCTTGCATTGCCTCGATTTGCCTTGCTTTGCCTTGCCTGGATTTGCCATGCATTACCTTGCCTCGATTTGCCTTTCTTGGATTTGATTTTTCTGAATTTGCCATGCTGGAATTGTCTTGAATAAATTTACTTCTCCTGCAATTGCCTTGACTGACTTCCCCTTGACTTGCCTTGCCTGGTTTTGCCTTGCCATACCCTTCCTGTATTTGCCTAGTCTGGATTTGCCTTGATTTGACTCCCTTGATTTTCAGTACCTGTCTTTGCCTTGCCTTGCCCTGCCTGGACTTGCCTTGACTGGATTTTCCTTGCCTTACCTTGTTTGGATTTGCCTTGCCTAAATTTACCGTGCCTTTCCTTATTGGATTTGCATTGCATTACTTTGCCTTGCCTTGCCTTGCCTGGATTTACCCTCCCTGGATTTGCCTTGCCTTGCCCTGCCTGTATTTGAATGGCCTTGTTTTGTCTTGCCTGGATTTACCCTGTCCGGATTTTCCTTGCCTTTCTTTGCCTAGATTTGCCTTGCCTTGTACTGCCTAAATTTGAATTGTTTTGATTTGCCTAAATTTTTCTTGCATGGTTTTGCCTTGCCTTTCCGTGCCTGGATTTCCATTTTGTAAATTTGGTTTGCCTTACCTTGCCTTGCCTGGATGTCCTTTCCTTTCCTTGCCTTGCCTGGATTTACCTTGCCTGGGTTTGCCATGCCTTGCATTGACTGGAGTTGCTTTGCCTTGCCTTGCCTTACCTTACAGAAATTTGCCTTGCCTGGATTTGCCTTGCTTTCCCTTACCAAATTGTACTTGCCTGGGTTTGCCTAGCCTTGCATTGCCTGATTTCCTTTGCCTTGCTTTGCCTTGCCTTTCCTGGCTTTGCCTTGACTTACCTTGCTTTGACTGGATTTTCTTGCCTGGATTTGCTTTGCCTTGCCTTGCCCGAATTTGCCTTTCCTAAATTTGCCTTTCCTTGCTTTGCCTGGATTTTCCTTGCATTACCTTGCCTTGCCTGGATTTGCCTTGCCTGGATTTGCCTTGTCTTACCTTGCCTGGATGTGCCTTGCCTGGGATTGCTTGCCTGGTTTGGTTTGCCTTGCATTGCCTCGATTTGCGTGGCCTTCCCTTTCCTTGATTTGCCTTGCCTTGCCTTACCTTGCCTCAATTTGCCTTGCCTGGATTTGTTTTGCCTTGCTGAATTTGCGTTGCATGGATTTTTCTTTCCTGCATTTGCCTTGCCTGCATTTGTCTTGCCTATATTTGCCTTAACTTGCCTTGTCAGGATTTGCATTGCCTGAGTTTCCCTTGCCTTACCTTACCTAGATTTGCCTTGATTTCCCTGCCTAGATTTGCCTTACCTGGCTTTGCCTTGCGTTTTTTTGCATGGATTTGCCCTACATTTTTTCTGGATTTTCCTTGCCTGAATTTGACTTTCCTTGCCTTGCCTGAATTTGCCTTGCCTTGTTTTGCCTGGATTTGCCGTGCCTGGGTTTGCCTTGCCTTGTATTGCCTGGATTTGCTTTTATTGCCTTGCCTTACCTGGATTTGCCTTGCCTGGCTTTGCCTTGACTTGTCTTGCCTGGATTTGCCTTTCCTCGTTTTGTTTTTTTTTTAGATTTTTGTTGCCTGTATTTGCCTTCCCTTGCCTTGCCTGAATTTGCCTTTCATAGATTTGCCTTGCATTCTGTTGCCTGGATTTGCCTTGCCTGAATTTGCCTTGCCTTGTCTTAACTGGATTTGCCATGCCTGGATTTGCCTTGTTTACCTTGCCTAGATTTGCTTTTTTTTGCCTTGCCTGAATGTGCCTTGCCTGGATTTGCCATCCCTTTCCTTGCCTGGATTTGTCTTGCATGGATTTTTCTTGCCATGCCTTACCTGAATTTGCCTTGTCTTTCCTTGGCTTGATTTTTTTTCCTGGATTTGTTTTGCCTGGATTTGCCTTTCATAGATTTTTCTTTACTGCATTTGCCTTGGCTGCATTGGCCTTGCCTGGATTTTCTGTGCCTTTCCGTTCCTGGATTTGCCTTGCCTTGCCTTTCCTGGAATTTCCCTGCCTCGATTTACCTTCTCTTGCTCTGCCGGGATTTGCCTTGCCTTGAAATGCCTGTTTTTGCCTTGCCTGCAGTTGCCTTACCTTGCCTTTCCTAGATTAGCCTTGCCTATATTTGCCTTGCCTTTATTTGCCTTGCCTTGCCCTGCCAGGGTTTGCCTTGCCTGGATTTGACTTGCCTTGCCTTGCCTGGATTTGCCTTGCCTGAAGTTGACTTACCTTGCCTTTCCTGGATTTAACTTGCCTGGATTTGCCTTCCTTGCCTTGCCTTGATTTGCCTTCCCTGTATTTTCCTTGCTTGTTCTGCCTGGATTTGTCTTGCCTGGTTTTGTGTTGCCTTCCTGTGCCTCGAAATGCCTTGCCTGGATTTGCCTTGACTTGCCTTGACTGGATTTTCTTTGCCTGGATTTGCCATGCCTTGATTTTCCTTGCTAGATTTGAGTTGCCTAAGTTTGTCTTGCCTTGCCTTGCCTAGATATTTCTTGCATGTATT
This sequence comes from Leontopithecus rosalia, assembly GCA_028533165.1. Lineage (NCBI taxonomy): Eukaryota > Metazoa > Chordata > Mammalia > Primates > Cebidae > Leontopithecus > Leontopithecus rosalia. The sequence continues at coordinate 4,229 of JAPYYA010000853.1, forward strand.
TGTCTTGCCTTGCCTTGCCTTGCCTAAATTTGCCTTACAAGGATTTGCCTTGCCCTGGCTTTCCTCGATTTGCCTTGTTTGGTTTGCCTTGCCTTACGTTGCCAGGGTTTTCCTTGACTTGCCTTGCCTGCCTGTGTTTTGCATGGATTTGCCTTGCCTTGCCTTGCCTGAATTTGCTTTGCCGGGATAAACCTTGCATTATTTTGCTTAGATTTGCCTTGCATTACCTTGCCTTGATTTCCCTTGCCTTGTCTTTCCTTGCCTGAATTTGCTTTGCATGGCTTTGTCTTGCATTGCCTTGTCTGGATTTGCCGCTTTTTGATTTTTTTCTTTTTTTGCACTGCCCGGATTAAATTGTCTTAATTTGCCTTTCCTGGATTTGCCTTACCCTGCCTTGCTGATTTTGCCTTTCCTGGATTTGCCTTGCATTTACTTGACTGGATTTTCCTTGCATTGGGTTACCTTGCCTGGATTTGCCTTGCTTTTCGTTGCCTTGACTGGATTTGCCATGCCTGAATTTGCCTTGCCTTGCCTGGATTTGCCTTGCCTGGATTTGCCTTTCATTGCCTTCACTGGTTTTGTCTTGCCTTCATTTGCCATGCCTTACCTTGCCTGAATTTGCCTTGGCTGGATTTGTTTGCCATTCCTTGCCTGGGTTTTATTCTCCTGGATTTGCCTTGCCTTGCCTTGCCTTGCCTGGATTTGCCTTGCTTTTACTTGCCTGAATTTGTTTTGCATGTAGTTGCCTTACCTTGCCTTTCCTTGATTTTTCCTGCCTGGATTTACCTTGCCTTCATTTGTCTTGCCTGTATTTGCCTTGTCTTGCCTTCTCTGCCTATGACTTTCCTGGATTTGCCTTGCCCTGCCCTGCCTGGCTTTGCCTTGCTTGGGTTTGTCTTGCCTTGCCTTGTCTGGATTTGCCTTGCCTTTCCATGCCTCGATTTGCCTTGCCTGGATTTGTTTTGCCGGAATTTGCCTTGCTGGATTTGCCTTCCCTGCATTTGTCTTGACTGCATTTGCCTTACCTGTATTTTCCTTGCCTGTATTTGCCTTCCTGGATTTTTTTTTTCAAGGATTACTCTTGCATAGATTTGCCTGGCCTTCCATGACTTGCCTAGATTTGCATGGCCTGGGTTTGCCTTGCCTTTCCTTGCCTGGATTTGTTATTCCTGGATTTTCCTTGCCTTTCCTTGCCAGGATTTGCCATGCCTTACCATGCCTGGATCTGCATTGCATAAATTTTTCTCGCCTTGCGTATTTTTGCTTTCATTTGTGCTGCCTTGCCAGGATTTACCTTTTCTAGATTTGCCTTGCATTGCCTTGCCTTGCCTTGACTGGATTTGTTATGCTTGGATTAGCCTTGTCTTGCCTGGATTTTCCTTGCCTTTCCTTGCCTGGCTTTGCCTTGCCTGGATTTGCCTTACCTGGATTTTCCTGTCCTGGGTTTGCCTTGCCTTGCATTGCCTGGATTTGCTTTGCCTTGTCTTGCATTGTCTTGCCTGAGTTTACCTTGCCTGGCTTTGCCTTGACTTGACTTGCCGGGATTTGCATTGTTTTGCCTGAATTTTCCTTGCCTGGATTTGCCTTGCTTTGCCTGGCCTGACTGGCTTGCCTAGATTTGTCCTGCCTTGCCTCGTATTGCCTGTTTTTGCCTTTCCTTGATTTGCCTTGCTTGCCTTGCCTGGATTTGACTTGCCTATCCTTTCCTGGATTTGCCTTGCCTGGATTTGCCTTGTTTTTACTTGCCTGGATTTGCCTTGCCTTGTCCTGCTTGAATTTGCCTTGCCTGGATTTGCCTGGTTTTTACGTGCCTGGATTTGTTTTGCCTGGAGTTGCCTTACCTTGCCTTTTCTGTATTTTGTCTGTCTGGTTTTGCCTTGCTTTGATTTTTCTTGCCTGGATTTACCTTGCCTTGCCTAGCCTACCTTTAACTTCCGTGGCTTTGCCTCGCCTTACCCTGCCTAAATTTGTATTGTTTGAGTTTGCCTTCCCTGGATTTGCCTTTCCTTTCCTTGCCTCGAATTGCCTTGCCTGAATTTGATTCTTTTGGATTTGTCTTGCTGAATATGCCTTGCCTGGATTTCCCTTGCCTGGATTTCCCTTGCCTGGATATTTTTTCTGAATTTCCCTTGCATGGATTTGCCTGGTCTTCCATGCCTTGCCTAAATTTGCATCGCCTGGCTTTGCCTTGCCTTCCTTTGCCTGAATTGTTTTGCCCTGTCTTGCCTGTATTTGCCTTGCCTTGCCTTGTCTGGATTTGCCTTGAATGGATTTCCCTTGCCTTGCCTTGACTAAATTTGCATTGCCTTGCCTTCCCTGGATCTGCCTTATATGTATTTGCCTTGCTTTGCACTACCTGGCCAGGATTTTTTTTTTCTGAATTTGCCTTGCATTGCCTTGCCTTGCCTTGACTAGATTTGCCATGGAGGAATTTGCCTTGTCTTGCCTTGCCTGTATTTGCCATGCCTAAATTTGCCTTGTCTTTTTTTGCATATGTTTGCCTTGCCCGTATTTGCCTTGCCTTGCCTTGCCTAGATTTGCCTTGCCTGAATTTACCTTACATTGCCTTGCCTGGATTTGTCTTGCTTTGTTTGCCTGGATTTGCCATGCCAGTATTTGCATTGCCTTGCCTTGCCTGGGATTGCCTTGCCGGATTTTTATTGCATGGATTTTTATTATTTGGATCTACTTTGCCTGAATTTTCCTTGCCTGGATTTGCCTTGCCAGGATTTTCCTTGACTGGATTTTCTTTCCTGGAGTTGTCTTACCTGGATTTGCCTTGTCTTGCCTTGCTTGGATTTGCCTTGCCTTGCTGTGTCTTGCCTGGTTTTACCTTGCCTGGTTTTGCCTTCCTTGCATTGCTTGGATTTGCCTTGCCTTGTTTTGCCTGAATGTGCCTTGCCTGGATTTGCCTTGCTTTGCTTTTTCTAGATTTTACCTGCCTGGTTTTGCCTTGTCTTACATAACCTGGATTTGCCTTGCTGTGTCTTGCCTTGATTTGCCTTGCCTGGATATGTTTTTCAAGGATTTACCTTGCATGGATTTTACTTGCCTGGATTTGCCTTGCCTGGATTTGCCTGAATGTGCCTTGTCTGTATTTGCCTTGCTTTGCTTTTCCTAGATTTAACCTGCCTGGTTTTGCCTTGTCTTACATAACCTGGATTTGCCTTGCTGGATGTGTTTTTTAAGGATTTACCTTGCATGGATTTTAATTGCCTGGATTTGCCTTGCCTGGATTTGCCTTGCATTGTCTTAACTGGATTTGCATTACCTGGATTTGCCTTGCCTTTCCTTGCCTGGATATGCCTTGCCTGGATTTTCCTTGCCTTGTCTTGCCTGGATTTTTCTTACCTGCATTTGTTTTGCCTTTCCTTGCCTTGCCTCGATTTGCCTTGCCTAGATTTGCTTTTTCTTGCCCTGCCTGGATTTGCCTTCCCTTAATTTGCCTTGCCTTGCCTTGCCTTGCCTTCCCTGGATTTGCCTTAACGGCAGTTGCCTTACCTTGTTTTTTTTTTGGATTTTCCTTGCCTGGACTTGCCTAGATTTGCCCTGCCTTGACCTGCTTGAATTTGCCTACCCTGCATTAGACTTGCTGAGCACTGCCTCGATTTGGTTTTCCTGAATTTTTCTTGCCCTGCCTTGACTGGATTTACCTTGCCTGTATTTGACATGCCATAATTTTTTTTGCCTGGGTTTGCATTGATGGGATTTGCCTGGCCTTTCCTTGTGTGAATTTGCTTTGCCTGCATTTGTCTTGTCTTTCCTTGCCTGGATTTGCATTGCCTTGCCTTACTTTCCATAGATTTGCCTTCCTTTTCCCAGCCTATATTTAATTGCCTTGATTTACCTTGCATGGATTTGCCTTGGCCTGCCTTGCCTGAATTTGTTTTCCTTGATTTGCCTTGCATTTCCTTGCTTGGATTTGCCTTGCCTTGCCTTGCGTGTATTTGTCTTGTTTTACCTTACATTGACTGGATTTGCCATGCCTGAATTTGCCTTGCCTTGACTGGATTTGTCTTGCCTTGTCTTGCCTCGATTTTCCTTGCCTTTGGTTTGCCTCGCCTTGCATTGCCTGGGTTTTTCTTTCCTTGCCTTGCCTGGATTTGCCTTTGCCGAAGTTTGCCTTGCCCTGCCTTGCCTGGATTTGCCTTGCTTTGCCTTGCCTGAATTTGAATTACCTGGGTTTGCTTTACCTTGTTTTGCCTGGATTACCCTTAGATGTTTTTGTCTTTCTTTGCTTGCCTGCATTTTCCTTGCCTGAATTGGTCTTGCCTGAATTTGCCTTGCCTTGCTGTGCCCGGATTTGCCTTGCCCAGATTTACCTTGCCTGGGTTTGCCTTGTCTTGCATTGCCTGGATTTGCTTTGCTTTGCCTTACCTGGATGTGCCTTGCCTGGCTTTGCCTTGACTTTCCTTGCCTGGATTTGCCTTGCTTTGCCTTGTTTTGCCTGGATTTGCCTTGCCTGGATCTTCCATGCCATGATTTTTCTTGCATGCATTTGCATTGCTTGGATTTGCCTTGCCTTGCCATGTGTAGATTTGCCTTGCCTGAATTTGCCTTGCCATGCCTGCCTAAATTTGCCTTGCCTTGCCTTACCTGGATTTGCTTTGCCTTCGTTTGCCTTACCTAGCCTTTCCTGGATTTGCCTTTTCTGAATTTGCCTTGCCTTGCCTTTCCTGGATTTGAATTTTCTTGATTTTTCTTGTCTGGATTTGCCTTTTTTGGATTTGTCCTGCCTGGTTTTGCCTTGCCTAAATTTGCCATGACTTGCCTTGCCAGAATTGTCCTTGCCTGGTTTTTCTTCCCTTGCATTGCCTGAATATGCTTTGCCTTGCCTTGCCTTATCTGGATTTGTCTTGCCTGTCTTTTCCTTGACTGGCCTTGCCTGAATTTGTCTTGCCTTGCTTTGGTTTGCCTGAATTTTTCTTGCCAGGAATAGCCTTGCCTTGCCTTGCCTGAATTTGCCTTTTCTGGCTTTGCCTTGCCTTGTTTTGCCTGTATTTGCCTTGCCTGGAATTACCATGCCATGATTTGCCTTGTGTGAATTTGCGTTGCCTGGATTTGTTTTGCCTTGTTTTGATGGATTTGCCTTGCCGTGATTTGCCTTTTCTTGTTTTGCCAGGATTTGCATTGCCTACATTTACCTTGCCTTGCCTTTCATGGATTTGCGTTGCCTGGATATGCCTTGCCTTGCCTTGCCTTACCTAGTTTTGCCTTGCCTGGCTTTTCCTTAACTTTCCTTGCCTGGATTTGCCTTGCCAGGATTTGCCTTGCCTGGATTTGTCTTACATTACCTTGCCTGGATTTGCCTTGCCTTGTCTTGCCTGGATTTCTCTTGCCTGAATTTGTTTTGCATTGCCTTGCCTAGATTTGCCTTGCCTGAATTTGTCTTGCCTGGATTTGCCTTGCCTTGCCTTGCTTGGAATTGTCTTGCATTGCATTAACTGGATTTGCATTGCCTTGCCTTACCTGCATTTGCATTGCCTTGGTTTGCCTTGCCTAGCCTTGGCTGGATTTGCTTTGCTGTGCACTGCCGGGATTTACCTTGCCTTGATTTGGCTTACCTTACCTTTCCTGGATTTGCCTTGCCTGGAGTTGCCTTGCCTTGATTTGATCTGCCTGTATGTATTCGCCTTGCCTTGCCTTGCCTAAATTTGAATTGCCTGAATTTTCCTTGCCTTGTTTCGCCTGGATTTTCTTTGCCTGGTTTTCTTTACCTTTTCTTGCCTGGATTTGCCTCGCCTGATTTTTTTTTTTACCTTGCATTGCCTGTATTTGTTTGCCTTTCCTTTCCTTGCCTTGCCTGGATGTGCCTTGCCTGGTTTTGCCTTGTTTTTCCTTGCCTGAATTTGCCTTGCCTTGCCTAGTTTTCCCTGGATTTCCCTTGATTGGTTTGGCCTTACCTTGCCTTACCCGAACTTGCCTGGCCTGGCTTTGCCTTGCCTTGTTTTGCCTGGATTTGTCTTGCCTGGAGTCGCCTTGCTTTGTCTTGCTTGCCTTGCCTGTATTTGCCTTGCCTGTATTTGCCTTGCTTGCCTTGCCTAAATTTGCCTTGCCTTGCCTGGATGTGCCTTGCCTGGATTTTTTTGCCTTTCTCTCCTGGATTTAACTTGCTTGCATTTGTTTTGCCTTGCCTGGATTGGTTTTGCCTGGATTCAGCTTTCTAAATTTGGCTTGCATGGATTTGTTTTGCCTGGATCTACCTTGCCTGGATTGCCTTCCCTGGATTTTCCTTGCCAGAGTTTTCCTTGCATTGCCTTGCCTGGATTTGCATTACCTGGATTTGCCTTGCCTTGCATTGCATGGATTTGCCCTACCTGCATTTGCTTCGTGCTGTTTTGCCTGGATCTCCCTAGCCTGGATTTGCCTTGCCTTAACTTGCCTTTCATAGATTTGCTTTGCCTGGATTTGTCTTGCCTTACCTTTCCTGGATTTGCCTTACCTGGATTAGCCTTGCCGTGCACTGCCTGGAATTGCCTTGCCTGGATTAGCCTTGCCTTGACTTGTCTCAATTTACTTTGTCTGAATTTGCCTTGACCTGCCTTGCTTGGATATGCCATGCCATGATTTTTCTAGCCTGGACTTGCCTTGCCTAGATTTGCCTTTCATTGCCCTGCGTGGATTTCCTTGCCTTGCCTGGATGTGCCTTTGCTTGCCTTGCCTGAATTTACAATATCTGGATTTGCCTTGCCTTCTCTAGCCTGAATTTGCCTTGCCTGAATTTGTCTTGTTTTGCCTTACATGAATTTGTCTAGTCTGGAAACGCAAGATGAGTCTTGCATGGATTTGTTTTGCCTTGATTGGCCTGGCCTTGCCTTGCCTGAAATTGCCTTGCCTGGATTTGCCTTGCCTTGTCTTGCTAAAAATTGCCTTGCTTTGCCCTGCCTTGAAAAAATTTACCTTTACTGGATTTGCTTGCATTGCCTTGACTGGATGTGCCTTGCCTGGATTTGCCTTGTTATGTTCTGCCTTGATTTGCCATGCTGCATTTGCCTTGCATTGCCTTGCCTGGATTTGCCTTGCCTAGACATTCCTTGAATTGCCTTTTCTGGATTTGCCTTGTCTGTATTTGCTCTGCCTTGCCTTGCCTGTATTTGTCCTTCCTGGATTTGCCTTGCCTTGCCCTCCCTGTATTTTTCTTCAATGTATTTGCCTTGCATTGCGTTGCCTCCATTTGTCTTGCCTTGCCTTGATTGGATTTGCCTTGCCTTGCGTTGTCTGGATTTGCCTTGCGTGTATTTGCTTTGCCTTTCCTTGCCTGGATTTACCTTGTCTGGATTTTACTTGCCTTGTGATTATTTGCCTTGCCTGGATTTGCCTTGACTGGATATGCCTTTCCTTGCCTTGCCTGGATTTCCCTTGCCATAACCTGCGTGGATTTGCCCTGCCTTGATTTGCCTTGATTTCCTTTCATGAATTTGCCTTACCTGGCTTTTCCTTACCTTTCCTTGCCTGGATTTTTCCTTGCAGTGACTTTTTAAGTCTGGATTTGCCTTGCCTGGAATTGCCTTGCCTTGCCTTGCCTTTCCTGAATTTGCCTTGCCTGAATTCACATTGCCTTGCCCTGCCTGGATTTCCCATGCCTTGCCTTGCCTGGATTTCCCTTGCCTTGCCTTGCCTGAATTTGCTTTGCCTTGCCTTGCCTGAATTTCCATTGCCTGCATTTGCTTTGCCTTGCCTTGCCTTGCGTGAATTTGCCTTGCCTGGATTTGCCTTACCTGGATTTGCCTTGCCTGGATTTGCCATACATTTTCTTGCCTGGGTTTTCTTTGCATGTATTTGCTTTGCCTTGCCTTGCCTGGATTTGCCTTGCCTTGCCTTGCCTGGATTTCCATTGCCTAAATTTGCTTTGCCTTTCCTTGCCTGGATTTGTCTTGCCTTTTCTTGCCTGGATTTCCATTGCTTATATTTGCTTTGCCTTTCCTTGCCTTGCCTAAATTTGCCTTGCCTTTCCTTGCCTGGATTTTCATTACCTGTATTTGCTTTTTTTTGCCTTGCCTTGTCTGGATTTGTCTTCCTGGATTTGCCTTGCCTTGAATTGCCTGGATTTGCTTTTCTTTGCCCTGCCTTGGCTGGATTTTTCTTGCCTGGCTTTGCTTTTACTTGCCTTTCCTTGCCCTGTTTTACCTGGATTTGCCTTCCTGGATTTAGCATGCCTTGCCTTGTCTTAATTTGCCTTGCTTTGATTTGCCTTGTCTTGCTTTTCCTGGATTTGCCTTGTTTGCCTTGCTTGGATTCACAATGCCTTGCCCTGCCAGGGAGTGCCATTCCTGAATTTTTTTGCCTTGCCTTGCTTGGATTTGTCTTGCCCTAGTTTGCCTTGTCTTGCAGTGCCTGGATTTGCCTTGCATTGCCTTGCCTGAATTTGCCTTACCTGGATTTGCCTTTCTTGAATTTGCCTTGCATTATTTGCTTGCTTTTCCTTGCCTGATTTGCTTTGGTTTCCTTGCCTGGTAGTGTAATGTCTGAATTTGTCTTGCCTTACCTTGCCTGGATTTGCCTTGCCTGGATTTGCATTGCCTTGATTTGCCTTGCTTGTATTTGCCTTACTTTCCTTTGCCTTTATTTTTCTAGCCTCAATTAGCCTTGCTTTGCTTTGCCTGGATTTGCCTTGCCTGTATTTGCCTTCCCTTGCCTTGTCTGGATTTGCCTTGCCTGGATTTGTTTTACTTGCCTCGCCTGTATTTGCCTTGCCTTGTTTTGCCTGTATTTGCCTTGCCTGTATTTGCCTTGCCTGGCCTTGCCTTGCCTGGATTTACCTGGTCTAGGTTTCCCTTACCTTGCATCGCCTGAATTTGTCTTGCCTTGTCTTGCCTGGATTTACCTTGCCTTGATTTGCCTTATATTGCCTTTTCTGGATTTTCATTGCCTTGCCTGACCTCGATTTGCCTTGCCTGGATTTGTTTGGCTGGATTTGCCTTACTGTATTTTCCTTGCATAAATTTTTTCTTGCCTGCATTTAACTTGCCTGCAAATGCCTTGCCCCGATTTGCCTTGCCAGGATTTGCCTTGCCTCAATATTTTTTTTAGATTTCCATTTCCTGGATATGGCTTGCCTGAATTTGCCTTGCCTTGATTTTCCTTGCATTGCCTTGCCTGGATTTGCCTTGCCTGGATTTGCCTGGACTTGCTTTTCCTGTGTTTGCCTAGCATGACATTGCCTTGCATTGCCTTTCCTGGATTTGCCTTTTCTGGATTTTTCTTGCCTGGATTTGCCTTGCATTGCCTTCTCTGGATTTGCCTTGCAAGGATTTGCCTTGCCTTGCCTTTTCTGGATTTGCCTTACCCTGCCTTTTCTGGATTTGCCTTGCCTGGATTTGCCTTGCCTTGCCTTGCCTGGATTTACCTTGCCTTGCCTTGCCTGGATTTTCTTTGCCTGGATTTTCTTTGCCTTGCCTTGC
>JAPYYA010000856.1:0-11636 GCA_028533165.1 Leontopithecus rosalia
AACACTTTTACACTGTTGGTGGGAGTATAAATTAGTTCAACCATTGTGGAAGACAGTGTGGTGATTCCTCAAGGACCTAGAAATAGAAATTCCATTTGACCCAAAATTCCCATTACTGGGTATATACCCAAAGGACTATAAATTTTTCTACTATAAGGACACATGCACACGAATGTTCATTGCAGCACTGTTTACAATAGCAAAGACCTGGAACCAACCCAAATGCCCATCGATAGAGTGGACTGGGAAAATGTGGCACATATACACCATAGAATATTATGCAGCAATCAAAAACGATGAGTTTGTGTCCATTGTAGGGACATGGATGAACCTGGAGAACATCATTCTCAGCAAACTGACACAAGAACAGAAAATGAGATACTGCATGTTCTCACTTATAGGCGGGTGTTGAACAATGAGAACACACGGACACAGGGAAGGGAGTACTACACACTGGGGTCTGTTGGGGGGAATAGGGTAGGGACATTCGGGGGTGGGGAGTTGGGGAGAGAGAGCATGGGGAGAAATGCCAGATATAGGTGAAGGGGAGGAAGGCAGCAAATTACACTGCCACGTGTGTACCTATGCAACTATCTTTCATGTTCTTCACATGTACCCCAAAACCTAAAATGCAGTTTAAAAAAATGCTATGGGATGAAGGTCTGTGCCACTCTCATTATTCATATGTTGAAGTCCTAACCCCCATTGTGAAAGTATTAGGAAGGAGGGCCTTCAGGAGGGATAATGAGTTCACAAGGGTGAAGCCCTCATGAATAGGATTAGTACCCTTATAAGAACAAACAGAATGCTTGTGCACACATATTCTTTCTTCTCTCTCTTTCTCTTGCTCTCTCCACCCTCCTGACCCCTGCCAGAACATAATCCTCTGCAAACCTGGAACTTGAAGAGCATTATGCCATGGTAAGTGAAATAAGCCAGTCACAGAAGATCAAATACTGCCTGATCACACTTACATGAGAGATCGAAGATAGTGAAACTCACAAAAGGAGAAAATACAATAGTCCTGCCAGGGGCTGGGGAATGAATTATAGTTGTTCAAACAGTATGAAGTTCCAGTTATGCTAAATGAATGATTCTAGTGATATAAATACAACATAGTGCCTGCAGTTTACAAGAATACAATTTGCACTTTAGAATTTTTTGAGGGTAGATCTCATCTTATGTGTTCTCACCACAAAACAAACAAAAAGCAAATAACAATGGGACACAAGGAAACTTTGGGAGATGTTAGAAATATCTATGACCTTGATTGTGGTGATGGTATCACAGGTGTTTGCATATATCCAAACTCATCAAATTAAATGTGTGAAATTTTTTGTATTTCCATTATATTTCAATAAGCTGTTAAAAATAAATGTTGCTAAAACTGCTAAATAGAAAAGAGAGTACTAGAGAAAGTAGATTAATTTAATTAATTTAATTTTGCCAAATTAAAGCCCTCACCAATCATCCTCCCCACAGCACCTTCATCAGAACCAAAAATCAGGTGCATGATCACTAAAATAGTCACTGAAGAGAGTAGAAAATGTCATGAACTGCTGATGGCACACCTTTTTTTTTTCAGCCCCCACACCCTCATTCCCACAATGGCCTCATGGTGTGCACATGATGTGTGGAAAGAATCATCATTCACTACAAGCTGACTGAAGAGTCCTTAGGCCTTGAATAAACATAGGTACTTGCCCCAATACTTGCTGAGGCAGTACTTGCTGAAGGCCTGGGGCAGTGTTGGCCGCAGGGAGACAGTCCTCTGCTTGTGGAAAAGGGAGGAAAGAAAGGAAAGGGCTTTGTGTTGTGGCTTACTTGTCAGCACAGCAACAGTAGAATAGAGCACCAGGTAGACTCCTAAGGCAGTCTGCAGGCACTGACTCCCAGACAGCATCTGTGGACTCACCCAGCACCGGGGGATCTTGCCACCTTGAAGCATTGGAATTTTTACTCCACCATCTTGGTGACATCAGTCCTCCCTAAGATGTATTTAAAAATTGCTTTTTCTTTAACTAGCAGGAAAGTCAATAGAGAAACTGATTTCAAAAACAATAACAAAAACATTGACCACAAGAATTAAAAATTGATGGGCTTTTAACAGTTCATTTACACAAAGATGAAATATTTTTATTGTTTTGTAATCAAATTATAATAATAATGACATAGATCTGCTAATGTTGTAATTTTTTTAGACAAATTTGTTGGATACAATGAATTCTAAATTTCTCTTCAAAGAATCAGTATGTCAGTATGTTCAGTTCATTGTCCTCCATTTTAAAGTTTAACCTCCTCGTCATTTCAGTAAACAACCTTTTTTTTTACCAGTTCTAATCAGTAGTTCACAGCTGTTCCCCTTGTCATCTACTCCTCCCTAACTCACCCCTGGTCACCTGCTCTGACCCAGGTCACCTTATTTAACTGTTCTGTAACTGTGCTTTCCACCAAACTTCTCCCTTTAAAATAGCCAATTGGAATTAGCTAGCTTAGGCTGTGCAGTCCAACCCTAGCCAATAGGGAAACAACACAGCAGTAGGCATTACCTATGTCAGGAATAACAATCTCTTCTCCTCCCCTGTTTGGGTGTGTACTCACAATTGCTCCATCTGTGAGACACGCCCTTCTATAGAAGTATATTACCTTGCTGAGAAAATTTATATTTAAGTGCTACTTCTTTTGTGGCACCGAAAATTTATGTATAACAAATTTGTGCTTGGTCCAAGTATGGAGACTTTAAGATATTTTTAATGTAAATATATACCCATATTTTTAAATAAAAAATATTGTTTTGTACTCTTAAGTTATGAAATTAGCTGTACATGGAAGACAACTAAATAATAATCAGTGTTGCTCTTAAACAGTTTAGGTACCAAACAGACTTTGCAAACCACAATCTCCTAATCTATTTTTAGATAAATTGCTCCTCTCAAGCATGCTCATCTGTAACTATCACAAGGCTTTGAAACTTTCAGCAAAACAAATCACGTTACTTTCATGGGTCAATAAAGAAGTCAGTTGTAAGTGAGAAGTAGTTGCTCCAACATTAACATTTAAATACAAAAGTCTGTTATGCATGGAGAAATAATTTTAGAGTGTGAAGAAAGAGAACATGCATGCTTGTGAGAAAAAAATAAGCTTATTTCTACTAGTACATATTTGTTATGTACTTATTCCTTGGCCCAATTTGTCATGGAAATAGGAATACTGGAATATTGAAGGCCTAGAACTACATTCAGGTAGTTCTCACAGTTCAGTTACAAAACACATGTATAAACAATAATTTCAAATGTGTGTAAAGTTAAACTATTATCTACATAATGTAGAAGTGTAAAGAAGGAGTGGTAATTTATAATGGTGGCAGAGTGAGGATGGTATGGAAGTTTTTGCATAAAGAAAATAAGCAGTTTGAGGCTTGTAATATTTTGGCTAAAATATAAATGTTAATACTGTTGATTACTTAATATGTGATTAATTATTTCATTTAGTGCTCATAACTCTCCTATAAGATAGATAATGTTATCTCTGGTTTACTGATGAAGAACTGAGGTACATGCCATGTGGAAAGGGGTAGAGCTAAGATTGCAACACAGGCATATTTTTTCTAAAGCCATTGCTGCCTCTCATGTAAAAAAAAGGAATGTACTTCTCATAGAATTCACATTTGCAAAATTCAAATACGTGAAATATAATTAAACTTTTGCAGAACTAAAAATAATTCTGCATATTTGAAGCAAAAGCTGTACTTGGGAGAGTAAACAAGTATAGAGTCAAATGGAGAATTAGAGGCCAGACCAAGTAGAACCATGTATGCTTTGATTATGGAGTAAGAAATGGATAACTATAAAACTGAAGGCACAGAGATTGAATGAAAGGTTCACAATAGTCAAGGTGAAATAAATTAAGGCTGCCTAGAGTAAAGGAGAAGCATAAAGGATAAAGAGACAAGAATTGGGTAGATAAATTGTAAGAAAGAAGAGTAGACAGGATTTAGAGATGTATTTGATATTGTGAAGAATACTAGACTGACTCCTAGGTTTATAACCTGAGCAACAGGATGTATATTAGTACCAAGAACTAGGGCACAAAGGAGAAAGCTGCTTTCCCAGAGTCAGTTTCTTTGTGTCCTTGTGTATTTTATCTTCATTATTAAGAAATGTATGTGTCTAGTAAATACTTAAGAAATCATTGTCTATAATAAAGAATTCTCTAAGAGAAGCCTAGCACTCTCTTTGTGCAACCAGAATTTTTATTATGGATTCAAGCTTGTTATTCATTATTGGTTTGTTTGGGTTTTCTATTTCTTCATAGTTCATTTGGGTAGGTTGCATCTGTCTGGAAATTTATCTATTTCTTCTAGGTTATCTAATTTGAAGTGTGTAATTGTTCATAATGTTCAACCATTATATAACCATAGTTTTGACTCCTTTTTCTAGGTAAGAAAACATTTTCCTTTTTCTCCAGCTGTCATGAATTTCCTGTTTAGATTCTGGGCCATAAAATTTAGCAACTTGCTTTGAAAATATACCATATTTTGTGTGTGTGAGAGACACATTTGAATTGCTTTTTAGTCATGATTTCACAGACAGTAATGTCAGCTCCATGAGGTGAGCCAAGAAACATTTATGTCTATTTTTAAAAGGCAAAAAAAGGGTTAAGTAACTGATTACAGAATTGGAAACAGAAGCTTAGTTGCTGGAGTCAGCAACTAAATGGCTTCATAATGAGTGCAAATTGAAGTTTATCAATACTTGGTGTAGCTTGACTTGTTAGAGTCTTAGTTTACTTATAAACAATGAGCTTAGAAATGAAAGGGGGAATTGAAGAGACTTGCAATTCTTCTTCTTCCTCCTCCTCCTCCTCCTTCTTGTTCTTCTTCTTCTTTTTTTTTTTTTTTTTTTTTTTGAGACAGAGTTTCACTCTTGTTGCCCAGGCTGGAGTGCAATAGCGCAATCTTGGCTCACAGCAACTTCCACCTCCCGCGTTCAAGTGACTCTCCTGCCTCAGCCTTCTGAGTAGCTGTGATTACAGGCCTGCACCGCCACACCTTGATAAGTTTGTATTTTTAGTAGAAATGGGGTTTCTCCATGTTAGTCAGGCTGGTCTCAAACTCCCGACCTTAGGTGATCTGTCCGCCTCAGCCTCCCAAAGTGCTGGGGTAGCAGGCATGAGCCACCATGTCTGGCCAAGCTTTTCTTCTGATTTGTGCTTTTTTATAAGCAAGAACCTCAAAGTGATGTTCAGTATCAAAGAAATATTCATGTTTGACAGAAATGTTTACCATGTAAAAGTGTTTTACATCACGTTTTTTAGTATTCTATCTTTTCTTATATTATTTTGTCATTTGTTTATAAGTCATCTCATACAGTATCAGATAATGAATATATATATATATATATATATATCAAGCTCAGTTATTTTTCCTGAATTCTAGACCCACATGTAGAGCTGCTTATACACTTTCTGGATGACTAACAGGTGTCTCAAAACTTGAATATTCAAAACTCAGTTACTGACATTTCTTCCATCCTGATTTTGTTGCTCCTACAGACTTTTTCATAGAGTTAATTGCAATTGTTTTCTTTCTGTAGCTCAGGTCACTGTCATGGAATCATTCTTAATACCTCTCTTTTACTCAGACCTAAAATTGTGTCTTTGACTGAATTCTACCAGCTATACCTTTAAAATTGACATGTATTCCAACTACTTTCACCATCTCCAGTGTCTCATTAGTTCAAACCACCAACATTCTTTCCTTAAAAATTATCATAGCCTCCTAACTGGGTTTCCTGGTTCAATTTTGCCTCCAAAACCTATTCCCTACATAGTAGCCAGAGTCATTCTATTAAAACGTGATAGCATATTATCAGTTCACTTAAATCTTCCAGAGCCTTTCTCCTCCCTTGAAGTTCAAGTTAAAGTTATTACATGATTTACAAGACTGACTGATCTGGCTTCATCACTATTCCTCTGAAATTTCTCCTCCTACATTCCTTTTAACTCATTCCTTTCTGTTGACACTTGGATCCTTTATACATCATCAGGCAAACTCGTGTTTTGGTGTCTTTGCCTTGACAGGTTCAATCTGCCAGGAATAATATCTTACAGATATTTACATAACTTCATCCCTCACATCCTTCAGATCCTTACTCCTTACTTGGGGCCTTCCTGATTAACTGCTTTAAACTTAGAAGTCTTACTGCAACATACCCCATCCCTCTTCCCTGCTCTGTTTTTTTTTCTTAGCTCTTATTACTACTTATGATACTTAACATGTATTTTTAAACAATTTATTGTACTCTATAATTTAAGCACCATGAGAATAGGCACATTGTCTGCTTTGTTAATGATTTAGTATATAGTAACCACTAAATATTAATTTATTGAAAGAAGGGCTATACATTTTATACTTAATAGAATGACCTAGAATTTTACAAAATATACTAATTAGATTTTAAGGAATCCCATCATGGAAGAATGTTTACTGTCATGGCCTAGACTTATACAAAATCTATGCCTATCTCGTCTATTAGGTAGAGCCTCATGAAAATTCCAGTGTGTAATTCTTGTGTTTATCAATTTTTTAAAAGAAAATTGGTAACTTATTTAGTTGTCAATGCTGATTGCTGTTCTCCTTTGACTTCCTCATGGTTTATAATTTCCAAATTCTTAAATCTTAAAAGAAAATGGCTACTGACTACTTCAATTAAAGGAAAAAACCTGTCAATTACACAGACATTAATTACTTTGGAAGCAATTGCACCTCTGTCTGCTGAAGATTTTGAAATACTGGGTCAAGTTCTCAGTTTTCCCCTTTCATCATTGTAATTCCTTTTAAAGTGGCCTTCCTGTAAGCAAAGCTAACATTGAACAAAACTCTGAAGCTTATCTCTTTTCATAAAAAAAAAAAATTTAAAAAGAAGAAAAAGAGGTTGTATTAATGCCTCTGTTCTAGCATGAACAATAATTAGCAGCAAGTTTGATATTTTAAAATAAAATCTTCTAGTTAGCTACTAAGAACACCCAGCTCTCCTCTGTTATTTTTCTTCTACCTTAATAATTGACTGGCCTCATATTATTTATCTAGTTTTACAAAAACAAAAATGAAACAAACAAAAAACACTCTCAAGTATGCTCAAAGCAAAGGAAGAGAGGACTCCCATTTGAAGTAGTCAATGAGGTACAAGAAGGAGGATAAAATGCCCATAGAATCTGGGGAGCCAGGTTCAGGTCAGAAACTGTGACAGAAATGGGATGCTGAAATGACAACTTGGATGTGGTCAAAATTGTATTAGTTCTTTTCCAAAACAACAATCTTGTAGGATAAGATTTTCTTATCCGTATTTTACAGATAAATAACGTAAGTTGCTTATGCAAGAAAATGAATATTTTATTTTATGTATGTTTATGTATTTGTGTACATACACATATACACAAATATATAGACATACACCTACATATATATTACATAAATAAATACATATATACATGTGTGTGCATACATATATATGTTATATTTATAAATCTTCCCTTATGATAAAAATGATTTAAGGTAGTTTTAACATCTTTAAGATAGTAAGCAAAAGAAGTGAAATTGATGCTTAGTGTTGACAACTTAGATTTGTGAATGGATGCCCAACAAAGCAGTGGAGAAACTATCTTTAACTTCCTATGGATTGCTTAAAATGATGAAACCAACTCATGTGTTAAATACCATTAAATTTTAAACCAATGCATGGACCAAACAGAACAATTCCTGAAATGTCCAGTAGGCAGTAATTCTGATGAAGAACTCCATATTATCCAAGGTTTATACAGTGTGTATTTTGCATTGTTAATCTTGCCACTTACAAATAAGATATTAATATTAGAATTAGGAGTCTAAACTGGAGTTTGAATTTTCTTAATTTTTTTTAAAAAAATTTTTATTTGTTTTACTTTAAGTTCCAGGATACCTGTGCAGGACATGTAGGTTTATTATACAGACATACATGTGCCATGGTGGTTTGATGGACCTATCAACCTATCATTTCGGTTGTAAGCCCTGCATGTATTACATGTTTGTCCTAATGCTCTCCCCTCTTTGCCCCCAACTCATTGACAGGCCTGAGCGTGTGTTGTTCCCTTTCCTGTGTCCATGTGTTCTCATTGTTCAGCTTCCACTTAAGAG
This sequence comes from Leontopithecus rosalia, assembly GCA_028533165.1. NCBI lineage: Eukaryota > Metazoa > Chordata > Mammalia > Primates > Cebidae > Leontopithecus > Leontopithecus rosalia. Next base: position 8,174 of record JAPYYA010000856.1, read on the forward strand.
TCAGAACATGCAATGTTTGGTTTCCTGTTCCTGTGTTAGTTTGCTGAGGATGATGGCTTCCAGCTTTATTCATGTCCCTGCAAAGGATATGATCTCATTCTTTTTATGGCTACATAGTATTCTATGGTATATATGAACCACATTTTCTTTATCAAGTCTATCATTGATGGGCATTTGGATTGGTTCCATGTCATTGCTACTGTAAATAATGCTGTAATAAACATATATGTCTTTATAGTAGAATGATTTATATTCCTTTGGCAATATACCCAGCAATGGGATTGCTGGGTCAAATAGTATTTCTGCTTCTAGATCCCTGAGGAATTACCACAATGTCTCCCACAATGGTTGAACTAATTTACATTTCTACCAGCAGTGTAAAAGCATCCCTATTTCTCCACAGCCTTGCCAGCCTCTATTGTTTCTTGACTATTTAATAATCACCATTCTGACTGGCATGCAATATCTCACTATGGTTTTGATTTGCATTTCTCTAATTATCAGTGATATTGAACTGTTTTTTATGTATGTTGGATGCATAAATGTCTTCCTTTGAGAAGTGTCCATTCTTGTTATTTGTCCACTTTTTAAATGGGGTTGTTTGTTTTTTTCTTGTAGATTTGTGTACTTTTTTTGTAGATTCTGAGTATTAGACCTTTGTCAGATAGGTAGATTACAAAACTTTCTCCCATTCTGTAGGTTGCCTGTTCTCTGATGCTGGATTCTTTTTCTGTGCAGAAGCTCTTTAATTTAATTAGATCACATTTTTAAATTTTCATTTTTGTTGCAATTGCTTTTGGTATTTTTGTCACGTAATCTTTGCCCATGCTTATGTCCAGAATGGTTATGCCTAGGTATTATTCTGTAGTTTTTATGGTTTGTTGTTTTACATTTAAGTCTTTAATCCATCTTGAGTTTATTTTAGTATAAAGTGTAAGGAATGGGTCCAGTTTTGTTTTTCTGGATATGGCTAGCCAATTTTCTCAGCATCATTTATTAAATAGGGAATCCATTCCCCATTGCTTGTTTTTGTCAGGTTTGTCAAAGATCAAATGGTGGTAGATGTGTAGTATTATCTCTGAGGTCTCTGTTCTGTTCTATTGGTCTACATGTCTGTTTTGGTACAAGTACCATGCTGTTTTGGTTACTTTAACCTTGTAGTATAGTTTGGAGTTGGGTAGCATGATACCTCCAGCTTTGTTCTTTTTGCTTAGGATTGTCTTGGCTATATGGGCTTTTCTTTGATTCCATATGAAATTTAAAATAGTTTTTTTTTCTAATTCTGTGAAGAATGTCAATGGCAGTTTGATGGGAATAGCATTGAATCTGTAAATTACTTTGGGCAGTATGGCCATTTTCATGACACTGATTCTACCTATCCATGAAAATAGAATGTTTTTTCCATATGTTTGTCTCCTATTTCATTTCCTTGAGTAGTGTTTTGTAGTACTCCTTGGATAGGTCTTTCACATCCCTTGTTAGCTGTATTTTTAGATATTTTATACTCTTTCTAGCAATAGTAAATGAGAGTTCATTCATAATTTAGCTCTCTGTTTGTCTGTTGTTGATGTATAGGAATGCTTGTGACTTGTATGTTGATTTTGCATTCTGAGACTTTGCTGAAGTTGTTTATCAGCTTAAGGAGTTTTTAATAATCTCTATATTTTTTCTTAGCTCTTATTACAAATTATGATACTTAACATGTATTTTTAAAATTTTTATTGCACACTATAATTTAAGCACATGAGAATAGGCATATTGTCTGTTTTGTCAATGATTTAGTACATAGTAGCCACTAAATACTAATTTATTGAATGAAGGGCTATGAATTTTATGCTTAATAGAATGACCTAGAATTTTGTAAAATGTACTAATTAGATTTTAAGAAATCCCATCGTGGAAGAATGTTTGCTGTCATGGCATAGACTTATACAAAATCTAATATAGAATTAGTGGGGTTTTCTAAATATAGAATCAAGTCACCTGCAAACAGAGACAACTTGACTTCCTCTCTTCCTATCTGAATACCTTATATGCCTTTCTCTTGCCTGATTCCCCTGGCTGGAACCAATACTATATTGAATAGGAGTGGTAAAAGAGGGCATCCTTGTCAAGTGCTGCTTTTCAAAGGGAATGCTTTCAGCTTTTGCCCGTTCAGTATGATATTGGCTGTGGGTTTGCCATAAATAGCTTTTTTTGTTTTTTTAAGAGAGTTTTGCGCTCGTTGTCCAGGCTGGAGTGCAATGGCATGATCTAGGCTCACTGCAACATCTGCCTCCTGGGTTCAAGTGATTCTCCTGCCTCAGCCTTCCAAGTGACTAGGATTACAGGCGTGTGCTACCATGCCCAGCTAATTTTGTATTTTTAGTAGAGATGGGGTTTTTCCATGTTTGTCAGGCTGGTCTTGAACTCCTAGGCTCAGGTGATCTGTCCTCCTTGGTCTCCCAAAGTGCTGGGATTGCAGGCATGAGCCACCAGGCCTGGCCTAAATTACCCTTATTATTTTGAGATACGTTCCATCAATACCTAGTTTATTGAGAGTTTTTAACATGAAGGGATGTTGAACTTTATTGAAGGCCTTTTCTGCATCTATTGAGATAATTATGTGTTTTTTTGTCATTGGTTCTGTTTATGTGATGGATTACATATTTTGATTTGCATATGTTGAACCAGCCTTGCATCCCAGAGATGAAGCTGAATTTACAATGGAGGAAAAACTTATTGATGTGCTGTTGGATTGGGTTTGCCAGTATTTTATTGAGGATTTTCACACTGACATTCATCAGGGATACCGGCCTAAATATTTGTGTGTGTGTGATCAGGATTATGCTGGCTTCATAAAATGAGTTATGTGGAGTCCCTCCTTTTCAATTGTTTGCAACAGTTTCAGAAGAAATGGTACTAGTTCCTCTTTGTACCTCTGGTAAAATTCAGCTGTGAATCTGTGAATTGTCTGGTCCTGGGCTTTCTTTGGTTGGTAGGCTATTAATTAATGCCCCAATTTCAGAACATGTGTTTAGTCTATTCAGGAATTTGACTTCTTCCTGGTTTAGTGTTGGGTAGCATATGTGTCCAGGAATTTATGCATTTATTGTAGATTTTCTAGTTTATTGCATAGAGGTTTTTATGGTAATCTCCTATTGTAGTTTGTATTTCTGTGAGATCAGTGGTGATATCCCCTTTATCATTTTGATTGTATTTGATTCTTCTCTCTTTTCTTCTTTATCAGTCTAGCTAGCAGTGTTTCTATTTTGTTAAGTTTTTCAAAAACACACCATCTGGATTTGTTGATTTTTTGCAGGGTTTTTAAAAAATTATCTATGTCCTTCAGTTCTGCTCATATCTTAGTTATTTCTAGTCGTCTGTTAGCATTCGGATTTGTTTGCTCTTGCTTCTCTAGTTCTTTGACTTGTGATGTTAGGGTATTGATTTGAGATCTTTCCAGCTTTCTTCTGGGGGGATT
>JAPYYA010000859.1:0-14203 GCA_028533165.1 Leontopithecus rosalia
GAAGGAAGGAAGGAAGGGAGGGAGGGAGGGAGGGAGGGAGGGAGGGAGGGAGGGAGGAAAGAAAGGAAAAAGAAAGAAAAAGAAAGAAAGAGAAAGGAAGGAAGGAGGGAGGGAAGGAAGGAAGGGAAAGAGAAAGAAAGAAAGAAAGAAAGAAAAAGAAAGAAAGAAAAGAAAGAAAGAAAGAGAAAGAAAGAAAGAATAAAGAGAGAGAAGCTGAGTGTGGTGCCGTGCAACTGGAGTCTCAGCTATTCAGGAGGCTGGTCCCACCAGGACCTGGGAGGTGGAGGCTGCAGGGAGCTGTGCCCTTCAATTTACATCTACAACGCAATTTTGTCCTACAAACTCTTCCTAGAGTAATCTTTGCAAACACATTCGGTCACTTAAGTGCTCATGAAATACCTTAAATGTTTCAAGGATAAAATTTAAGCTCCTCTGGCTAGTATAATGAGCCTTTGGTTATCCAACCCTTTCCTCATATCCCCTTTTCCTCTATTCCATATTAATGTGTGTATTCCAGCCCAAATATGTCAAGTCGTCAATTATTTGCATTTGTAGAGACTTTTTAATCTGTCTAGAGTACCCTTCTGCTATTTATATGCCTGGTTAAATTCTATGTATTTTTGAGGACTCAGGTGAACTGTCACCTTTTTTGAGAAGTCTGTAATCTCCTTCCCTCCCCATAATGTGGGTAGGGAATGTTTCTCCTCTGGGCTTCCAAGGCATTTTGTGCATATTTCCATTACATCACTCATTTCTGTGTATTTGTTTGTTTATCTGTTTAATTGTATGTCTCTTTCACTAGAGGACAGGAATTATGCTTTCCAATTTCTGTGTCTCTAATCAGTCCTGAGGACTTGAGCATATGTCTAACAGGCATGGCCCATTGGAGAATATGACAAAATTTTTTAAGTAAGTGAGTCAACCAAAGGATGAGATTATTGGTTTCTAGCATTAATTGATGACTGTTTTTTATTTATTATTACTGGGTTCTAGAGGAATATTATAGGAAGAATTGATTTGCCAGTGTTACAGATTAGGAAGACATGCTTTTGTCCTCAACTCCAACTTATTTTGTATATATACTCTGCTTAGTTAAATCTGCCCCCAAACTTACCATGGTTGGCTACTTAATAACTAACAATCATTTTAAGCTTCTAGATAGCTTTCTGGTTTTTGTAGTTCTTATCTGCATATTGTTTAATCAAACCACTTTCATATAATGCCTCAGCATGAGTCTCTGCTCCAGAAACACAATTTGTTTGTATATGTGGTACCTCACTTAGGATAACTAAGGTCAGCATGATTATACTAAAACTCATATTAATAATGTCTTACAATGCTTAAAATGAGAGAAGTGCATTTCCCTATCATGTTAAACTTTTTAATGAGCTGGTTTAGACACGTATGGTGGTTGGTCAAAATCATAGGGACCCAGATTATTTTCAATGTGTTTCTTCCTCATCCTTAGATGTGTTGCTAGAGCTAGCCATCACAGACAAGTTCTGTGAGGGCTAGAGCAGGACAGAGGCAGGGCATAAGATGAACATGGCCCCTCTCTCAAATAAATCCTTCTGTAAGATCTACAGGACATTTTTACATTTCACTGGCTGCGATTTACAATGAAATGTTAAAAAGTGCTGTTCAACCTCATAAGATTTCCACTAATTGTGTGGCTTGGGGAAGTGACTTTATCTCCTTGAAAGTCATTTCCTTCATTTCTAAAATGTAATTAATGAGATGAGCATTCTCATCTCATAGATATACTATAAAGATAATAAATGTGCATTTGAAACTCTAGTCCAGTGACAGGCACATAGCAGGCTTCCAATAATGGTAGTTGCAGTTGTTAGTGTAGATGGCATTACTGACTCAGAGATATCATGGCTCCTGCAAGGTCCCATAACTAGTGATGGTTAAGTCAGTTTTCAAACCCAAATCAGCCTGACTCTGAAACTTTCCCTCTTACAAATGCAATGAAATATGGCAGGGACTTGGACTGAGAGCTTGTATTTTCCAGTTCAGTTCTCTATGTCATGAATCGTGATATACTTTTGGTCTGAGTTTTCAGAGCCATTGAAAATAGAATTAAAATAGAAAGATTTAGTTTCTTTGGTTTGACTTATCCAAATAATTGCCTTGCTTCCACTTATTTTTGTGGAGACTTGGCTGAAATCAACAGCATTAATTGAGTGTGTAATTCTGGAACCATCTAAGAAAGCTAAAATCATTTAAAATTAGTTGGAGTTTAGTAACTAGGTTGAACTTTGCCTTTGTGAGGCAGTTTCCAGCTGACTCACTGCAGCTGCAACAATTGACATCATTTTGTGCCTTTCATGCAAAGACTAATTTGGCAGGCAGTACTCCCAGTGGAGTGGGTTTCTGAGCCTCGGTGAATCTCAGCGTTGGAATGGACTTTAAAGGTCATGAAATCTAAACCTTAATGTAATGATTGAATTGGCTTACATCAACCCCATCAAGAGGTTTTCTAACCTACACTTAGATAAGCCCAGTGACAAATAAATAGTGAAGATTTCCACATGGGCTGAATTGCATAACCCATTCTCTATTTGAATAACTCTTACTTCCTTATGCTGAACTGCAATCTGTACTCTTAACCTTCCTGCCACCAGTACGACTTCTATCCCTAGTACAAATAGTCCTTTTTGGAACCTTACAGCCTTTCAAATGTTTGAAGACCATGACCTTGCCTGATCATGGAGTTTTCTCACTGCTAAGTACCTCCAGGTTCCTTTAACTTCTTCTCATTCAATTTGACTTTAATTATCGTCACAATCCTGAGCTCATGGAGAAACCCATATGGCTTGGCTAGAATCTTCTTAAAGTGTTCATTCCCCTCTTATCCCAGGAATGAATGAAATCCTGCAGTGTAGATAGAGAGAATGACCTAATCAAACTGTCCTGGTAAAGTAAAAAGGAGTTGCTTGAAAAATGATAGAGAATGGTGAAAGTTTAGGGAATTTTATTGGCTCTCCCTACAACTAAGCCAATGTGACCAAATAATTTCTTGCTATAAAAAGCTCAAAGGCATAACAAAGTCATAGTACTATCTAAGCACAAAGTAAGTTGAGTTATTTATTGTGATAGTCCAGACTCCCTCAGCTTTATTTCATTTGTATGGTTGCTTTATTTTAGTGCTGAGTGATATAATTAAGATAAAAAGGATGAACAAATGAATGGATGAATGAATTGATAGACAAACTGCTCAGAAGCAAATGTTAGCTATACTTCAATAGATACAGATTTAAAGGAAAACAAACCAAAAACTTTTTCTCTGAATCTGAAAAAATTTCAGGTTCTGTAGGGAATTAAAATAGCAGTTTTGATTCATTCAATGATGTACATATGTAACCCTTTAGCATTCTCATCAATCTTGTTCTGCTCTTGAGTAAAGAACATTACACTGACTTAAAACTTAATAACATTTATGTCTGATACTAAATAACTGTGTGCTATTTGAAAAATATCACTAAGCATCTCTGCCCATGAAATAGTGAAAGCAAAATACCTTCATTGTGTCACTAATATGTGGTCAGGGTAAAATCGTATATTTTCATTCATTCTATGGGGATTTATGAAGTGATTTTCATATTTTATTTAAAGTTCTGAGAAGTGAAAATTCAGTGGGAAAAAACTTAGAGAAGGCCTATGTCCTCATAGAGCTTATGTTTTTATAACGAAATTTAAAATCAAAGAGTTTTAAGAGCCTTGAAACACAAGGCACTTTTAAATGGTTCTGAATCTTTGATTTTTAAATTGATGTTGTTTCTTCGTGGTACATATTCTCAAACATTCCCAGTTTTAAAACTAGGTTCTAATACATTTAATGCAAATTTTAAAAATCACTTATAGTTTATTTTTCCCTACACAGAAGGAAAAAACTTAGGTTAAACTTTTCATTTAACCTAAGAGATATTCTTTTGCTTCATTTTGGACTTATATTCAATGTTTAATTGCCACTATTTACTAAAAATATTGCCTCTTTCTCACATCTTATATCTTTTCCAGAAGAAATGCTAATGTGCTTAAAATGGATTGTATTTTATGGAGTTTAGGGTAACATTGATTATATCAGTCTTGCGGATGTGGAGGTCTAATATTGCCAAACTTGATTGATTTCTACTTAAAATCCTGGAAAAATTCTTATCAAAGAAGAGCCACTAGGAAAGGATTGTCTTTTTTTCTTTTTCTTTTATTTATTTTTTTTAAACTTGGCTGTCTTACAGGTACAACATACAATCTCTAACTTATGGACCTTGTATGTTTCCTTTGAAAAAACAAAATTTGGCATTTGGGAATGAAACTTTATTCTTACTGATTTTTTAAAAAATATTTACAACCTTGAGAGTTTTGAAGGCCCTTTACATAACAGTATATAACCACCTTAAAACTTTTCTAGTTCTGAAAATCATTCACTCGTTGGAGATATCCTGAAATGGAGATTAGAATTGGGATTAAAGTATGTCTTAATTCTTACAAATTTGCTTTAACACAAATAAAAAGAAACCATTAGTGTTGCTCTCATATGGTATGTGGCAGAATAATATTTTTAATATATTAACTTCTGTGTTACTTTTAGGATTTTCTATTACTCAGAACTACTCTCTCTCTCATATCTTGAGGTTTTGAATCACTTACATCCTCAAGAAAAGTCATTACAGATTTTGGACACCTGAAGCCTCTTTTAAGAAAAAAAAAAATGACACTTCTGACCTTCAAAAGCTTAAGCCCTGAAGAATGCTGGGCATAAAGTTCAGTCCATGAAATATACATATTTGGGGAAGACAGGATCTCACTGTCACCTAGGCAGAAGTGCAGTCATGCAATCACCACACACTGCAACCTCTGCCTCCACCTCCTTGGCTCAGGTGATCCTCCCTCCTCAGCCTCCTGAGTAGCTGGGACTATAATTACAAACCACCAAACCCAGATAATTTTTTGTATTTTTAGTAGAGATGGGGTTTCATCATTTTGGCCAGACTGGTCTTGAACTTCTAGGCTCAACGTATCCACCTGCTTCGGGATCATGGGTGTGAGCCACCAAACCCAGCCTCATAAACAATATATTTTTAAAAAATACACAATAAGTCAGAAAATGTTTCCTTCCTGCCTCCTTTCTATCCAGATTAAATAATACTTCCATTACTCTGAGAAAAGTACAGTGGGAGTAGATGTAGTGAGGAGACTTAGTGAGGAGGGACTTAATTAGGTACTAAGGTGTGTGTGTGTGTGTGTGTGTGTGTGTGTGCACATGTGTGCACAAACATGGCCTTTGCTGTGATCCTCTTCTATACACCAGCAAATTGCCACAATAGATGTGATCTTCTCATTTTTTCCTTTGATGAGGAGATAATAGATGAACACTTGGTATATTTGAGAGGTATGTTTGAGGAAGCCAGAATTCAAATGTTTTCTGTGTGTAAGAAAGATGTAGACATAGCTAAGACAAAGCACAACCTCAAGAGGCCTGTGTTCAGAAATGTGGAAAGTACATAACTGGCTTTGACATGAAAATGAGTAAAAAATTGTGGGACCAAAAACATATGTTTGTCAGCAAGTTGTGTGGGTAGAAGGCTCAGTACAGGATGAGATAATCAATAGATTATCATCTAACTGACTTCAAACTATATTAAAAGGTTTCCATAACCAAAACAGCATGGTACTGGTACAGAAACAGACACATAGACAATGGAAAAGAATAGAGAATCCCCAGTATAAAGCTGCAACAGCCATCTGATCTTTGCAAAAGTCAATGGGGAAAGGACTCTCTATTCAATAAAAGGTACTGGGATAACTGGCCATATGCAGAATAAAACTGAACACCTATTTTTCACTACATACAAAAAGTAACTCAAGATGAATTAAATAATTAAATGTAATGCCCAACGTGGTGGCTTCTGCCTGTAACCCCAGCACTTTGGGAGGCTAAGGTGAGTGGATCACAAGGTCAGGAGTTCGAGACCAGCCTGTACAACATGGTGAAACCCCGTGTCTACTCAAAATACAAAAAAATTTGCCAGGCATGGTGGTGCATATCTCAGCTACTCAGGAGGCTGAGACAGGAGAATCACTTGAACCCAGGAGGTGGAGGTTGCAGTCAGCCGAGATCGTGCCATTACACTCAAACCTGGGCAACAAGAGTGAAATTCCACCTCAAAAAAAAAAAAAATTAAATGTAAGGCCTCAAACTATAAGAATCCTAGAGAAAAATCCAAGAAACACCTCTGGATGTGGGCCTTGGAAAAACATTATAACTGAGTCCTCAAAAGCAATTGTGACCATTAAGTCCTCAAAAGCAATTATGACCAAGACAAAAATTGACAAATGGGCCTCATTAAACTAAAGATACTGCACAATAAAAGAAACTATCAACAGAGTAAATGAACAACATAAAGAATGGGAGAAAATAATCACAAAATATGCATCTGAAAAACTGTGCATTATAGATTCTAATACCTGGAATCTATAAGGAACTTAAACAATTAAACAATCAAGAAACAAATAACCACATTAAAAAGTGGGCAAAAGACGTAAACAGACACTTCTCAAAGAAGACATGCACTTGGCTAATGAACATGTCTAAAAAACATCCCTAATCATCAGGGAAATAAAAATCATATACACCATGAATACTACACAACCACAAAAAAATGAAATAATATTCTTTGCAGCAAGATAGATACAGGGGGAGGCCATTTTCCCAAACAAATTAATATAGGAGCAGAAAACCAAATACCACATGTTTTCACTTATAAGTAGGATCTAAAAATGGAGTAAACATGAATGTAAAGAAGGCAACAGTAGACACTGGAGACTACCAGAGTGGGGAGGAAATGAGGAGGGCACAGTTGAAAAACTAACAAAGGATTCTATGCTCATTACCTGGGTGGCAGGATCAATCACACCCCAAACCTCAGCATCATGCAATATACCAAGGTAACGAATTTGCATGTGTAACCCTTGAATCTACAATAAACATTAAAATTATTTTTAAAAAGAAAAGATGAATAAAAAAGATAATAATGAAAAGTGTTAAATATTTGGAATTGAATTTGCCATACCTCAATATTTATAACATATAACTAAATATTACATAGAAAGAAAGATATTGGCTTAAAAGTTACCTGACATGATGTCATTACACCAGAGGGACTGAGATAAATGAGCTGAGCATTCAACTCAAAAATTAAGGGAAATAAACCCAGAATAAATCCAACTAATATAAAAGAAATGAAGAGTAAATATAATGTTACACATTGAAAAAATAAATAAAAAGATGCAAAGAAGCAAGCAAAACATAAAGAAATTATTAATAATATTAAAATAAGTCTGCTAAAATATTAATAAAATAGATAAACATTTGAAAACCTGATCGAAGGTAAAAAAGAGGTATTTAAAATAACAGCTTTAAGAATGTGAAGAAGGACAGGACCCCACAAACACTACAGATTTAAATAGATAACTGCATTATTTTGGCTAGATGAGTCTGAAGTCCATTAGTTTCAGGCATGTCCTGTAGTTGATAAGAATGAAAGTCAAGTTCCATTTTTGAAAAGTAAAAAAATACAGAAAGTAATAGAGTTGAAGTATTTTCTAACTTTCACATCAAGGAATATATGTCTTGGGATACATATTTGTTGGATCACTAGTGACCCAGCAAAAGATCACAGATTCCAGAATCTCTTTCATATTGCTCCTACAATATAGTGAAAATTCTACAACATTTTGCTCTAATGAACAGTAAAAAGGCACTCGCAGCAGTATCTTGGTAATTGTTATTTACAGTGCCTTTTTCTACCCAGAACGATCTCTTCAACCATACCTTCATATGTCCTTGAATCTTGACTACTACTTGTTATGTGAACTAAAGATTAAATGGCATTGAAATTAAAAATCAAATTTCATATCAGATTATTATTTGGTTACAGTTATCAATCCAATTTTTCTAGGTTTGATAGGGGCTTTCTCTGTTTATAAACCTTAGCTATTTAACTGTTTTAGATTAAATGAACAAACATTACTGTTGAAAAGGTTGAGGGGTATATAGGCCTGGCCATTGAAAGCATAATAATCAGATGACTTTTAGGTTATGCTAAACTTAAAGAATCTTAAAAATACAAGTGTGCTTTAACATGACAGAATGTGATTTTTAACATGAGAATACATTAATATAATTTAGAGGGAAACAAAAGATTACATAATAAATTGCCTGCATGATGAATCAGATTTTAAAAAACAAGAAATATACCTATTGCAACTGCAAATGCACTACTTCAATATATACACGTTTCCTTTTTTTTTTTTTTTTTTTTTTTTGAGATGGAGTCTCAATCTGTTGCCCAGGCTGGAGTGCAGTGGTGTGATCTCGTCTCACTTGCAATCTCTGCCTCCCCAGTTCAAGCGATTCTCCTGCCTCAGCCTCCCAAGTGGCTGGGATTACAGTTGTGTGCCATCATGCCTGGCTAATTTTTTTACTTTTTTTTTCTTTTTTAGTAAAGATGAGGTTTTACCATGTTGGCCAGGCTGGTCTCGAACTCCTGACTTCAGGTGATCCACCTGCCTCAGCCTCCCAAAGTCCTGAGATTACAGTTGTGAGCCACCAGCCCAGCCTGTTTCCTACTTTTTAATTAATAAGGGCAAAAAAAAAAAAAACCAAAACAAAGAACCAAAAATGTGCCCCCATAAATCAACAGTTTTCCTGTAAAAAATAAATGAAGCCTCGTTTCTGCAGTAACAGTATTAGTGAAACAAAGACTTTGAGAATATAATTGCTATTTCCTCAACACTAAAATAATATTTGTTGAAAGAACAATTCTGATGCATTAAAATGTTATAATTCAGACTTTCTTATTAGTTAATTTCAGAGCAAGTGAAAATACATCATCAGTTCTGGAATATTCAGACTAACAGAGAAAAAGCAGACCAAATCAATAATTAAGTTGTTCAATCAATACAAAATTAAAAGTCTTCTGTATGTAAGCTAGGCAAGAGCGCAAACTGGAATGGTAAGTAGTGGCCAGAAATTTACCAGAAAATGAACACTTTGAAAAATTATTATCATTATTAGTTATGTATAGAGCTGATGTTTATTTCTGGACATAAATTGATAGGTTGCATTGTCTTTTTTATGCTTCTCAATAATATTCATAATTTCTTTTAATTTACTATGTTACTTGTGGTTTGTAAGAATAATTGGTTTGGTTTGGTTTGGTTTGGTTTGGTTTGGTTTGGTTTTTCCCCAAAGTTAGGTAACTTGCTCTTCTGGAGTGACTTGAGTGCTAAACGATTCCACTTAACTATATAAGAAAAACTACAGGGCAATTTTTTTATTACAAGACCCACTTTGCCGTCCTACTTTATCAATATTGGTATAATTTTGTTATAGCATCAATATCATTCTTGAAATAATTTTAGAGGATTACTAGAAAAGAGAAGCATTTTTAAATTTTTTATAATTTCTATAATTTTTAATTTTTATGAGTACATAGTAAGTGTATATATTTATGGGATACATGAGTTATTTTGATACAAGTGTACAATGTGCAATAATCACATCAGAATAAATGGGATATCCATCACCTTAAGTATTTTTCCTTTCTTTGTGTTACAAATAATCTAATTATAGTCTTGCAGCTACTTAAAAATGCACAATAAATTATTGCTGGCTGTAGTCACCATGTTGTGCCATCAAATACTAGGTCTTTTTCATTCTACCCATATTTAAAAAACTGGGCCGGGCGCGGTGGCTCACGCCTGTAATCCCAGCACTTTGGGAGGCCGAGGTGGGTGGATAATGAGGTCAGGAGATCGAGACCATCCTGGTTAACATGGTGAAACCCAGTCTCTACTAAAAATACAAAAAAAATAGCTGGGCGTGGTGGCGAGTGCCTGTAATCCCAGCTACTCGGGAGGCTGAGGCAGGAGAATTACCTGAACCCAGGAGGTGGAGGTTGCTGTGAGCCGAGATTGTGCCATTGCACTCCAGCCTGGGTAACAAGATCGAAACTCCATCTTAGAAAAAAAAAATTTAAAAAAAATAAATAAATAACTGCTATTATTTTTTTCTAGTAAAAATATCCTATGGTAGAATTTCAAATATTATGTTAAATTCTTTTCATGTTTATTTGGATAAAAATAAGGCAGATTAAGTAAGTATAACTATCTCATTTTTAATTGATTGTGTGTGTGTGTATATATATATATATATTTTTTTTTTTTTGAGAGACAGAGTCTCACTCTGTCACCTAGGCTAGAGTGCAGTAATGCAATCTCAGCTCATTGCAACCTTGCCTTCTGGGTTCAAGCAACTCTCCTGCCTCAGCCTCCCAAGTAGCTGGGACTACAAGTGGATGCCAGGAGGCCCAGCTATTTTTTTATATTTTTAGTGAAGACGGGCTTTTGCCATGTTGGCCAGGCTGGTCCTGAACTCCTGATCTTGTGATCCACCCACCTAGGCCTCCCAAAGTACTGAGCCACCGCGACTGGCAATTGTATACATTCTTTAGAAGGTCGGAACTATTTCTGCTCTGATAAAGATAATGACATTGCATATACCTTCACAGAGAACAAGCACCCTCATGGGAAGTTATTTCAATGAACTTTTTCCCCTCTCTTATTAGAGCACATTGCCAAAAAGAAACAGAATTTAGAAAACAATAGCATTTTACTGGTAGAAACAAACAAACAAATAACAATTGAATATACCCAGACTGTGGGGATTGGATATCTTATTAGAGATTTGCAACATCTGTGGACTATGAGATTTCCCCTGATGTGGCACAATTTACACTATAAAATACTTGCTTTTGTTTATTAGGAAATTTACACTGGGTTTTGCCAGCTCACTTTACCAAAACCATCTGGATTTTTCTGCCCAGGTCCACTCATATGACAAACATAAATACACAAGAATAGTTTTCATTTTCTATAAAAGAATTGTGCAAAGAAATACTTTGGCAGACAGTATGGTGTAGTAAAAATGCTGTGGCTGAATCTCACTACAGTAACTGAAAGCTATGATATTGCAGGTGCAGATGTTAGCGAGAGACTACACAGGAATTTCTGTGACTCACTTGCTCTCCTCCCTAACCCAGATATGATCCTGAAAGGAGATGGATTCTGTCATTTCCATACAATCATTTTTCCATCTCTACATTTATCAATCCTTGTTTAGATTAACAGAAAATAATATTTTTGGTGAGTTCTTCTATATTGATGCAAAATAAAGGAATAAATGTGATTTAATCTCATAACAGGAACACACTCATAAATTCCTATGCAATTTCTTTGTTAGCAGTAACTACTAAGGTAGAAAATAGACATAATAAAATATTTGCATAGGACATATTAGAGTAAAGTGTACATTTCTGTGATATATGGAAAAGAAAAATTCAACAGCAAGGTTGTCTGTAGCTGGATTTTATATTTTATTGTAATTCCCATTGAAAGCAAAGAAATATAGAATCTTATTGGTAAAGTCCACTTTTATTCATTTATTCAACAAACATTCTGTAGTATCTCCTATGTCCTAGTCAATATATTAACTCCTGTGGCAGATACAGAGGCAAATAATATCATATAGGGCAGTTCTTACAGTGAAGGAAATTGGCAAATAAACTAATTGTATCTGATACTGCTATGTTGGAGGTGTGGTCCTGAACAAAGGCAGAATGTTTATTTCTCTCTGACATGTGATTTCCAGGCACTAAAGTGATGCTGGAGTTAAGAATTAGAGAATGAGCTATATACACTAGATGAATAATCTTGGAAAAGCCATTTTTATATAGACTAAGAGCTTCATTTTTTAAAAAGGAACTGAGTATGAGTATGCACAGTATATTTAGGGGATAATCAGGTAAGAGATGTGTACTCCAGTAGAAAATGTCTACTCGGGCTATATTTTTTCCTGGGGCCCTCCATCATACCTGTAGATAGAACTCTTTTTGTCAACAACAACAACAAATCTCAAAGATTGCTAAAATTTTCTCTTTCTGGCTCCTACCTTTAAATGAATGATACTATTATTTAGGGGAAAGCACATCAATTAATTAACAGTCTTAAGAAATGAGGATATTTTATCAGGAAAAGTACTAAAGAGAAAGCAACTTAAAAGATTAGTTTAAAATAGAACATTTTGATAGGCACCATTTATGTGGACTCAATAGGCAGAAACTTATTAGAGGATTCGATTCGAGTAGTGTAAATGGGGCATGAAGGCTTCAGTGCATATATATAGGATTGGAGATGCTTTCATTTTCCATTCGATGAAATTGAATTTCTCAGAATGAACTCTATATCTTTTTAATTCCATGATTTTCAGCAAGCAGAAGGACAATATCCTGTAATTTATGAAGATAGTTTATTATTATTTTTTATTAGCTCTCAGCTTTAGCAACCACTTTCCTCCCCCTCCCTCCCCAACCATGTTGCTGCTGGTGATCCTTATAAGGGAAGCTGCTTTTCATTTTCATTTTCCTCAGCACAGCTGGTGCTTACACTACCCTAAACATTCATTGAGTCATTTCCTGCTGATAAATGTCTATATGTAGTCAGGATTGTCACCTATGCGTGTGATACTAAAGTGTCCTCTCTCTTTTTAAACCAAGATAGCATTTGTACCAGCCTCTAATCTTATGTACCACTTTCTCCCCTTTCAGAACCAAGCTGGCAATTCTCATCTTGAATAGCTTTAAAATTGCTCATAGCAATCAATGACAACTGAGGCATCACTAAAGAATTTCTTTTATCTCCAAGCTCCAATTTAGATCTGTCATTAAGCTTGAGTAAGCTTGAACTGTCAGAACATTTTCCCTCATCACATGCTCTAAGCACAGAAAGACAACTTCAAAATCAAATTTGTTCTCTCTTACTATACTTTGTAATGGTTTCATATGAACAATAAACTTTACTGAAATAGTGGTGTCAGTCTTTAATAACTCAGAACACTATGGCTTCAAAAAGTGGTGAAATGCTGCCAAAACTCAAGTATGACGTATGGTAAATCATTCACTCACATTCAGTTGCTCTTTGTTGTGCTTTAATATTGGGGGAAAGAGAACTTGGCAGTGGGCAGGGAGATGTGGAGTCTCTCTCCTCCTTTAGAGAAAAGGTTGTGTAATCTTTCTGGCAAGACGCTTTCCCTCCCTACGCCTTTGTTTCCATGCCTGTAACATGAGATAAGTTTCATTAGTTGAATTCTAAGTCCCCGCCCATTCGTAACTTTGGCCTCTTAGTAAATTCGACTTTTCATTGTGTGGTGTTATTCTTCTTCAAGAAATGGATTAGGAAGGTTACCATACAAAGCTAGAAGTCATAAATTAATTAGAAAGCCCATAATCAAATCTAATTGTCAAAACGCGTTGGTTTCATCTTCTGGAACAAAATAATATTTTGTTTGGCTTATGCTGATGAACAGAAACTGTCTTTTAAAGATCACAGTTTCTATCTTGGAGATCTTTTCCACTGACAGATACTTCAGCCTCATCCACATATTTAAATGTACTTTGATCTTTCTTTGTTTTGCAAATTTCCTTTTGAAACAGTCTGTGTGAACAGTAGAGTGCCAAACTGAGACTAAAGACCACTAAAATCTGGCAGAGCTACACATATGAAGTATTCAGCAGCTTAAATATGTTTACTTTACAGAGTCCATGTTCAAAATAAATGATTGCTTTTCACAATTTTTAAATCAAATCCAAATTGACTTGTATTTCTTCTTTTATCCATAAGGGAAATAGGAAATTGTTAATAATAGGAAATTAATAAAAAGTTAATAATCACTTTTAAAATTTGTAAGTACCATAGTGTTAATGTGAATTTATTCTTTTCTTGTCTATCTTCCCGTTAAATGGCCTTAACAGAAACATAATTCATCATGATGTATTAGAGTGAGAAGAAAATTGATTATTATTATTTTTCTTAGTGATGGGGGTCTCACTCTGTTGCCTGGGCTGGAATGCAGAGACACAAACATGGCTCACTGTAGCCTTGACCTCCTGGGCTCCAGCAATTCTCCTGCTTCAGCCTCCTGAGTAGCTGTGACTACAGGCACTTGCCACCATGCCCGGCTAGTTTTTGTATTTTTTGTACAGATGGGATTTTTCCATATTGCCCAGGCTGGTCTTGAACTTCTGAACTCAAGTGATCTGCTCACCTTGGCCTCCCAACCTTCTGTGATTACAGGTGT
>JAPYYA010000086.1:0-26556 GCA_028533165.1 Leontopithecus rosalia
TAGCTTTTATTACTTTGAGATACATTCCATCAATACCGAGTTTGTTGAGGGTTTTTAGCATAAAGGGCTGTTGAATTTTGTCAAAGGCTTTCTCTGCGTCGATTGAGATGATCATGTGGTTTTTGTTTTTGGTTCTGTTTATGTGGTGAATTATGTTTACAGACTTTCGTATGTTGAACCAGTCTTGCATCCCCGGGATGAATCCTACTTGATCATGATGGATAAGCTTTTTGATGTGCTGTTGCAATCTGCTTGCCAGTATTTTATTGAAGATTTTTGCATCTATGTTCATCATGCATATTGGCCTGAAGTTTTCTTTTCTTGTAGAGTCTCTGCCAGGTTTTGGTATCAGGATGATGTTGGTCTCATAAAATGAGTTGGGAATTTAGGTTTATCAGAAGCCAAGCTGTCACAACTGTTATCAGAGGATGATGAGGTTTCCATGGAAATCAGCATCACATATCTGAATGTCTTTAAGTTCTTTACTCTGAGATCTTTCTGAGGCAGGCAGCGAGCGTTCTTGCTGGTGGCGGGTGCTCAGGTCGGTACTTGGAGCCCAGAGAGCGAAGCAGCCGCGCTCAGCGGTCCCAGGGCAAGAGGAGGAGCAGCACATGGCCGGCAGGCGGGGCGCACCCTATAAGCAATTTTTTAAAATTATTTTTTGAGGCAGAATTTTGCTCTTGTCCCCCAGGCTAGAGTGCAGAGGCACGATCTCAGCTCACTGCAACCTCCCTCTACTGGATTCAAGCCATTCTCCTACCTCAACCTTCTGAGTAGCTGGGATTACAGGCATGCGCCACCATGACCAAGTAATTTTTTTTGTATTTTTAGTAGATACAGGGTTTCGTCATGTCAGTCAGGCTGCTCTGGAACTCCTCACCTCAAGTGATCCGCCCGCCTCAGCCTCCCAAAGTTCTGGGATTAACAGGCGTGAGCCACCGCGCCTGGCCTTAGGAGCTTTTTAAATGCCCTCTTTTAAAACTCCCACATAGGCCAGGCACGGTGGCTCAAGCCTGTAATTCCAGCACTTTGGGAGGCTGAGGCGGGTGGATCACGAGGTCAAGAGATCGAGACCATCCTGGTCAACATGGTGAAACCCCGTCTCTACTAAAAATACAAAAAATTAGCTGGGCATGGTGGCGTGTGCCTGTAATCCCAGCTACTTGGGAGGCTGAGGCAGGAGAATTTCCTGAACCTAGGAGGCGGAGGTTGCGGTGAGCCGCCGAGATCGTGCCATTGCACTCCAGCCTGGGTAACAAGAGCAAAACTCCGTCTCTCAAAAAAAAAAAAAAAAAAAACAACTCCCACATAAATAATCAGATATAAATAATACATTGATTCTGTAAGAAGGTGCAGCAGTTCAAAATGAGAAGGACCATTTCATTTAAACTTCTCATTTTAGAGCCAGTGAAAGTGAACTCGAGAGAACTTGGGGCCAATGTGACTTGACTACATCCACAGAGTCAAAAATAAAACTGGTCTCTGATGATCGAGAATCTGATAGAACACGTTGTACGTTCTCAAAGCCAATTCTAATAATAAGCCTTTGATTAATATCTCCCTGAAACATGCAATTTCTTCGCTCTCCTTCTGCCTCCTCATACATTCTCTTTGGATGGCATGTGTATCAATCAACGTTGCTGTGTGGTTTACATTAGAGGCTGGAGACTATGAGAGGAAGAATTAGACCCAACACCTTCCTTTATTAAAAAAACTCAATCATGAAAGAGAGACAAGGCACGCACACATAAAAGAAAAGAAAAAGAGAAATTCAGTACTTGGCAGTGAGGTCTAGTTCCATCCAGTTGAGTACTAATTGGAGTCTTTTTGAGCTAATATCTTTGTCTCTTGAACCACTTTCATTAAGGCTTCATAATACCTTTCTAGAGCATCTCTCTGACTCTACTCTTATCCTACTTGAAATCATCAGTGGGTGCCCATATCAGAAACAATATCTAGTCAGCACTTAACACTTAATACAATACAACCCCCTCTTCCACCCTTCCTCCAAATTACTTTTCCTAGGGTTAGGTCTCATTAGCCACCTAAAATGGAACTGATCTCCAGCCAAACTGCACAGCCCACTACTGTCTGATACACTATTTTTTAAAAATTTCCCTCTTTTCTCCTGTTTATGACATGCTATGCGGAATGCCTTCTCTTCATCCTTGTCTATCAAAATTCTACTGTCATTCATAACCCAACTTGAGGCTATGATTGGACTTTGTCATGAAGCTTTTCTTGCCCAATCAGGAGTAATCTTCCCATGCCTAGAACGGCTTTGGAAGTAAGGCTATATTGGTATATAGGCAGTTAACACATTTATCCCTTAACTATACTTCTTCTGTTTTTTTTCTAATTGAGAACTAGGAATATCAATGTCAGATACCACAAAATTTAGAAAAATAGCTAGTACAGCTTTCTAAGAGAAAATCTGAGGAATTAATTTTTAAAATGCTAGTTAAGAAGGAATTTAACATTTACTTGGCTTAACTTCCCACTAAATAAAGAAAAAACAAAAAGAGCTCAGTATTTCACAAGAGAGTAAATTTCATTTTTAAACAGTTATAAATGAAGAAAATCTCTGACACATTAGAATAAGCACATATATTTTAGGACAATAAAAGCACAAACCATATGATTTTTTTCAGTTGGACTTAATTAAAAGTAAAAAGTTTGGCTCTACGAAAAGCAATAGTAAGAAAATAAGTCAAGTAATAGAAAAAATAATTCATAACACATATATTTGATAAGGGCCTTGAATCTAGAATATAGAAAGAAATCTCATAATTCAACAATAAAAAGAAAAAAAAGAAAAAGATTTGAACAAAGATCTCACAAAAAGACATACAAATAGCTAATAAGATTAGAAACAGATGCTGAACTTCATTAGTCATCAGGGAAATGTAAATTAAAGCCACCATAAGATACTACTACATATCCACTAGACTAGCTAAACTTGTAAAAAACGTGACAGCACCATCTGTATTGAATATATATTTGCTGTATATGTAGGACTCTCATACGCTATTAACAGGGTGTAAAATAGTAAACCACTTTGGAAAGCAGATTAGGCAATTTCTTATAGTTAAGTATGTACTTTTTGAAATGGACCCAATAGCTCACTTCTAGGTATTTACCTAAGAAAATATGAAAACATATACTCACAAAAAGACTTGTACGTGAATGCTTATAGCAAACTTACTCAATCTGGAAACAACTGAAATGTTCTTGGGTAAATGATAAATTGTGAAATACCACATCATGAAGTACTACTCAACAATAAAATAATTACTAGTATACATGAAATAGGATGAATGAATCTCCAAAATGTTCTGAGTGAAAGAAGCCAGACTGGAAGAAATATATATTGCACTATTCCATTCCATAGTAGCAGAAATGGTTCTCATGTTGAGGGTGGAAAGGGGATTATCTGTAAAAAGGCTTCAAGAAACTTCTGGTGTGATAGGAATGTGCTATATCCTGATCATTCCGCTCTCATGACTGCACAGTGTAAAGGAGAAAAGACTGCATTTGCCTCTACAAAGGGTGAATGCTCCCCTTTTTTGGAAGCCTACTTATTTTAACAGTAATAGATTAATTATGGAATACATCCTATTATTTCAAACTAATTGAAATAGATTGATTTAGTGTAATATCACATCATGAAAAGTGAATTATACTAAAAATTCAGTTATGGTAGCTTTTCTACCATAACTGAATCTATTTCAATTGCAACAGAGCTGAACATGAAGGAGAACATTTCAAAATTCATTTCCCAAAACTCTTGAAGGTAGATGTGCTCTGATATTCAGAATTGTTTGGATTTTAGAACAGTAATGTGGTACATGTATTATACGCCATCTGCAGCAACCCTAAATTAATATATTAATATTTTTGTTGTAAAAGACATGAAAATTTATACAAGTTAAGTTAAATTAAGACTATTTATAGCCTCATGTCAGTTCAGAGCATGTTTTTCAGCCAAATAAGTTCTAATATCACTATTACCCAAATCTTCAGTTTGGTTTTTGGAATTTCAAGGAAGGGACTGTGGACCTGTAGTTCAATTTATCATTGATTATTAAAATGACGCAATAGAGAATGTACTTGCCATGTTTCAAGGTTATATACATGGTTGTGATGAACTGGAACTGTTGCCAAGTATAGCAATCTTGGCTAATGCTAAATTCATGGCATTTTTCTTTGAGTGTGGAAATTTAATCCCAGTCGAAGACAAAGTTTTTGGTTTCAATGGACTTACAGTGGGGATAAAGTAACATTTTTTTTTACTTGAATGAAAGATCCTTTTACTTTTATTTTCATTTTAAAATGCATACCCATAACATAAAACTATAAGAAATGATGGATCTCTTAATAAAAAAATACAGTTTTCCCATTAAAATGAAATATCAAAAAGTTTAACATGGAATTGATGACTAAATTTTAGTTTTAAATATTACATTTTTTCACTTGAATCATTGCTTGGTTCTCATTCAACAGGGCCTGATATCTTCTATGTCTTGGCCAGTGCTTATAGGCACAGGTGTGCGTATGAACATCTGCCTTCATGTCCTAAGGAAACTCTAACAGATATGACATAAAATGGAGTTAATGTGATATAGTACAAAGAACCTGAAAATGGGGGTTAGTCTCAGATTCTAAGTTCTCTCTTAAAAATCTATGACTGCAAATAATTCAGCTGTTCTGAACCTTAGTTTTATCAACTATAGTTGAGACCTGTAAATAAAACTTTTTAGAATTGTTTTTAAGATTTCATGAGCAACTGTCAAGTATTCAATAGAGAGTAGGCACTTGATTAGTGGTAATTACAATGAGTTTATTATAGTATTAATAAACTTTAACAGAGAAATCTTTGGTTAAAAAGAGAAGTATAGACCTTGTGTTACAGACTGGCTTAAACTTCATCTTGTGAATATGTTATTCACTTCTACCTATAAAACTATTACAAATTTTCACCACTGGAATTTGGCAAAAGATATGTTTGATAATGTCTGATGAAACCGCACGTGACCTACTGACTTACAACATTCCTTACAAAACCCATGATCAGGAATTACAGTCTACCTAGTGCAAAGAAAGCTCAGAATTATACCAGAAAAAATTACAGGAGAAAATAATTCTTTCAGTAAGAAAGATGTAAATTGTAATCAGTGATAGCTCAAAAACTGTATCTCTGATTCACAATTTTGACATAGTGAATGAAATTGGACTCATTTTTGGAAAGCTTGGCTATATTATCTGATGAGGCAAATGAGGGAAGAAGGTGTTTTATTGTAAAAACATCAACTGTAAACAATCAACCAGAATCCATTAAGCTGTTTATTCTTGAAATCATTCTTTCAGACTGATTACTTAAGTATCAAATGCAATAAAGAAATCAACTTCTTCTTCTTTATTTGTTTGGTTTTTTTTTTTACTACTTAGTTCTTATGGGAAATTGTATCCAGGTCATCACAACACAATTGAAAACAACTGATAATGAAAAGAATGCGAATTAGTTTCCTCTCTCTCTTATCACTGATCCCTACACAGTAAGTAATGCTTCCACATTCTTCCTCTTGTTTGTACGCAACCTTTCTATGTATCTAGACCTTAACATTGTTTGAAAGAAATCATGAGTTAACAAAGCAATGCACAGCATTGATAAGCTATGTTAAATAGTAGACAGTGCAATGGAATAGAAATAGTGTGTTTAAAATCATTAGATAAAATATTTATTGGGCAAGCACTACCACAAGTGCCAAGGTTAAAAAAATGAGACCCAGGCTTTGAATTTGGGAACTCAGAGGCTAGTAGGGGAGATAAGTAAATACACAAATACAGCACAGAACAATACATGTAATAACAGACTGTAGCCAAAGTAATAAACATTTAGAAAATAATAAACAGTCTGGCTCAGCACAGACAGGGCCATTATGCTACTCAAAGCCCTGTGTTCTGCTCTAAGACTTCTGTGACTAAATCAAATCATCTGAAGTTGGATGAGCCAAAAGCTATCTATCATTCCAGTCCTTCAGTCCCACGTGCTCCAAAGAGACTGGTAGGACTAAATTCCTGAATTCTCAGGCCTTTAATTCAACCAATATCCAAAGTCTCAGTGATCCCTCTTTAAAAAATAGCATTAATATAATCTATCTGCCACTTATCCAGTCTACCATTGATGGGCATTTGGGTTGGTTCCAAATCTTTACTATTGCAAATAGTGCTGTAATAAACATATGTGTGCATATATAACACGGAATACTATGCATCCATAAAAAGAATGAGTTCATGTCCTTCACAGGGACATGGATGAAGCTGGAAGCCATTAGTCTCAGCAAACTAACACAGGAACAGAAAACCACATGTTCTCACTCACAACTGGGAGTTGAACAATGAGAACACATGGACATAAGGAGGCATGTCACATGCCAGGACCTGTCAGAGGTGGGGTAAAGGGGAGGGAGAACATTAGGACAAATACCTAACGTATGTGGGGCTTATAAACTAGATGATGGGTTGATAGTTGCAGCAAACCACCATGGCACATATATACCTACATAACAAAACAGCATGTTTGGCCCATGTATCACAGAACTTAAAGTAAAAAAATTCTGTGGCAAAAAGTCTCCCTTCTACTGCATTATGCTATTTACCTCCCTGAGACAACTCCCAAGTTGTCATTTTTCCTCCTTCCTTTCCCAGAAAATTATGCCTCCTAAAAGTTCTAAGTTCTATTTTGTAGTATAAAAATTCCCCTACAACTTCTATTCATGACATTCCATTCATCACTGTCACAACTGGACCCTGACTTGCTTTTCAGAGTTTCACCTGGAGGCCGCAAGAGATAGCTGTTTTCTGTCCCCCCATATACTATCAAGCAGTGAGTTTGGTGTCTCTCTTAATTCCAATTTCACTTTTTAGACAACTGTTTTCCCACTGCCTGTAAGACACCCATGCTGTGAGTTCATCAGTCACATCACTCTCTCCCACCCGCTACAGTCGGCCACTTTCCAGTCACTCAATAGCTGTGCCTCATTCACTGAACAGCTGTACTTCTAAGTCATGCATAGATGTTCTCTTCATCCCAGATTCCTTCTACTATCCTGTAAGATTTCCAGGCCTCCAGATAACCTATTCAGGACTCTAATCGCTCATTTCCAAGATTCTTCTCTACTTTTCTCTGGCACCCATTCTTAAGACCATAAAGTGAACTTTTCCATCACCTGAAGCTCATAGAAGTTAAAGTCTCTGTCACAGTAAATTTACTGTTTTCAGTGAATCCCATGATTGTTTTTCCGACCATTTAGTCATTTGGCCCTTCACACTCTATAGTACCTTATTCTTACCCTAACTCTAACCATAACAACCATTAACCGTGACAATAACCATGATCATGAGCATAACCGTAACTATGACCACAGTCAATACTGTAACCATAAGCTTGACCATAACCATAATCATAATGCTTGTTATCTTTACTGCCCTCCTATTCACCTTGGATTCCACGGTCCATTATTTTGATTACTGTTGTCTTCCCTCTGAACTCCAATTTCCTCTGCCTTTTCATTGCCTTTGTTTAGCAAAACAAAACCCTCAAGGAATCAATTTTCTATATTTTGGAATGACACTGGAAATAAAGTAGGATAAGGTAACACTATAAATTTATTATTATCATCTAGGTCACTAACAGTGCCTGCCTAGCCTAGTATATTTCTCATTCACTGGCCTCAATTATTCACACTTTTCTCAATTTTTTTCTCACCCTCAACTTACACCATGCCAGATCCACCATTTTTCAGACCCAGATGAATTCATTTCCTAAAAGGAAGAAATAGAATGTATCATATGGATATACTCTTAATTCCCTTAATTAGATAGCATTAGCACAAGAGTAATTCGATTGTTCTCTTGTTCAAAGGGGAGAAACCTTGTCCCCTATCCTGTATAAGATCAATCCTTTCACAACTACCCTAGATTTAATTCTTTCCCACCCTCCCAGGAAGCATGCAAAGTCAATTGTCCCTTTTCTCCCCTGTGTAATTAATCCCCTTCTTTCTCAAATGTTCCTTTCTGGGAACATTTAAAGAGTTCTTCAAACTCCACAGCTTCTGCATGGCAAAAGAAACAGTCACTAGAGTGAATCGGCAACCAACAGAATGGGAAAAAATTTTTGCAGTTTACCCATTTGACAAAGGGCTGATATGCAGAATTTACAAAGAACTCAAACAGATTTACAGGAAAAAAAAAAGCAAACAAGCCCATTCAAAAATGGGCAAAGGATATTAACAGACACTTTACAAAAGAAGACATACAAGAGGCCAAGAAACATATGAAAAAATGCTCACCATCACTGATCATTAGAGAGATGCAAATCAAAACCACACTGAGATACTACCCCACACCAGTTAGAATGGCATTCATTAAAAAATCTGGAGACAACAGATGCTGGAGAGGATGTGGAGAAACAGGAACACTCTTACACTGTTGGTGGGAGTGTAAATTAGTTCAACCATTGTGGAAGACAGTGTGGCCATTCCTCAAGGACTTAGAAGTAGAAATTCCATTTGACCCAGCAATCCCATTACTAGGAATATATCCAAAGGACTATAAATCATTCTACTATAAGGACACATGCACATGAATGTTCATTGCAGCTCTGTTTACAATAGCAAAGACCTGGAACCAACCCAAATGCCCATCCATGATAGACTGGACTGGGAAAATGTGGCATATATACACCATGGAATATTATGCAGCAATCAAAAATGATGAGTTCATGTCCTTTTTAGGGACATGGATGAATCTGGAGAACATCATTCTCAGCAAACTGACACAAGAACAGAAAATAAAATACCGCATATTCTCACTCATAGGCAGGTGAGGAAAAATGAGAACACATGGACACAGGGAAGGGAGTACTACACACTGGGGTCTAGTGGGGGGAATAGGGGAGAGACAGCGGGGGGTGGGGAGCTGGGGAGGGATAGCCTGGGGAGAAATGCCAAATGTGGGTGAAGGGGAGGAAGGCAGCAAAACGCACTGCCATGTGTGTACCTATGCAACTATCTTGCATGCTCTGCACATGTATCCCAAAACCTAAAATGCAATTAAAAAATAAAAGAGTTCTTCTCATCTTAAAAACAAAACAAAATAAAAATAAAACTTTCCTCGAACCCAATTTTACCTCTATCATCTTCTCTTTCTTGACTCTCACAGTCACATTTCTTGAATATCCAAAGTAGGTCTGTCCTTAACTCCCCATTTTCTCCTCATCAGACTCTAATCTGCCTTATGTACTTAAGTACTATATACTTACATGCTTCACTCTTACTACCATCAGCAATGACCTCCCTGCCACTCAATCCAAAAAGCAGTTTTCTATTCCTTGGCCTGGTTTTCCCTGAGTAGTGCTGATCCCTTTGGGTTAGAAGTTAATATAAAGTAGTAGTTAAAACTGGGCTCTGGAGTCAGATGGCCTGGGATGGCTTGCTGGATCTGCCAATTACTAGCTGGATTTCAAGCAAGTAATTACAATTTCTTTGTTCCTCTTTTTTCTTCCATGTAAAAGAGAGATACCTGCAATAACAGTATTTTCCCAGGACTGGCATAAAAATAAAATAATATTTTTACATTTCTGTGACCATAACCTGATACCTACTGCATTCTCAATAACGTTACTTTAATTTTATTCACATACTCCCTCCTTCTTGAATAACTCTACTCTTAGTTTCCTAAACTTCACACTCCATTAGTTTTGGTAGAATGACTATTTGTGACTGCACTGAAGACCACATAAAAGGAAAATGATATGCTCAGGGGTTTAACAATGTCAACTGAAATAGAAAGCTTCTCTTGTGATCCTAAAAAATCTCTTGCTTTTGTACATATGAGTTTATTTTTGTTTGTATGTACCAGGGTAGATATGGCTAAAAATTAAACTTAACATTTAAGCATCTGGGTTAGTTATAGAATTACAATGTAAGGGATATTCACAGACTTTCCAAGTTTCCTAAGTGGAAAATTAGGGCATTGATTGATCATGAAGGAGTAGAAATATTTATGTGCACATGAATAAAAGTGAAAATGTTGGATCTACTTTATGTGTTCTTTTAATGGGCTGCTTATTCTCATCAAGGCCTATTTCTGTCACTCTTATTGTGTGTAGACCTATAGCTGGAGAAACCTGAGACCATTTTAAGAGAGACAAGTGAATAATCCAAGCTAGGAAGAAACAGATTATACTCCACAAGATAGTAATATTATTCTAAATGATATTGGCATAAACCTAGGGGAGCTATGTGATAATAAATTAGTAGGGAGTTAAACCAAGGAGTGTAAAATATACATTGGATCAGGCAAAATTAATCAACACAGGTGCATTTATTCCAGATTTAATGTGGTAGTTTAAACAGATATGAGTGTTTTGTTTGTGACTTATTTCTTCTATATGTCTTAAGATCCAGCTCTGCTTCCTATTATCACCCTAGATAATATTATCAATACTTGTTTTTATATACTATTTATTTTCAATAGTCTCAAATGTTTATATACCACTGCTGTTTTCTTCTCTGAGTCCTAGACTTTTAGATTTCAAAGAATCTTCTCAAAATCTCCATTTGGATATCTGAGAGAGAGAAATTTTAAACTTTATATATCCAAAAATAAACTCATCATTCCTCTCCTAAAAACGGGTGCCCTGCTGTGCTCCTCTTCTATAAATGGCCAGACTATCCACCCATTCACATAGTGAGAAAACTGGGATTGACTCTTGACATTTCCTTCATCCACTGCCAATAAATAACCAATCACCAGGTCTTTCTGTTTTACCCAGTAACAGCTTTCTAAGTCATTGACTGTTTTATTTTCAAATTTCCTCATTCCTCCAAGATTTCAGCACCTGAAACATTATCACTCTTTTCAACATGCAATATCCGTGTAGATTATCTGTCAATATCTTGGACCCTAAATTCATTGGCAATCTCTCTCCCCATGATCTTTATTGTACCCTATCCCAGATGCTAACATTCAGGGTCACACTGTCATCTTTGTCAATGCCAGCCCTGAAGTTCCTTCAAATTTTCAATTTCAAGCATCACATTCCCGAACTAACACCTCCTCCCTTGCCTACCAATGCTGACTAGACAGGAACTTTTATTCCACTAGTCTGGCACCCCAGCTGGGGTTAATCCTAACTCTTTTGTCTCCTCATATCCTCTCCTTTCTCCTTATCCAGCTTAAGTTCATGGCCAGTTCTTCTAATTATTCTTTGAACATGGACTGAACCCCTTTTTCTTTCTCTCACTTTTGTAGTACTTTTGGCAAAGCAACAACCTTTTTAAATTATTTGCCTAGTCCCTGCTTGCATCAACACAGATTTTCTCTCCTTTTCGTAGAGATTGGCTAAAACAGTTCACCAAGCCTATTTTCCTTTCCTTTTGGGTACAAGGATAAACAATGCTTCCTGGCTTCTGTTGACCTAAAGTGTAGCCATGACATTGAAATTAACCAAGAAAATGTGAGTAGAAATGATGCATACTACTTCTAGGACTGAGATAAATAAAATTTCTCGAAAACTTTCATTTTCTCTCTTCCTCAATTTTCCAACTGGTTATCAATTCCCAGGATAAACCTGAAAAACATGTGTTGAGCTTCTGTTGGCCAAAATCACAGAAAGATGCAGTTGTATAACCTAGGATTCCATCCTCACCATGTCCCATTGCCTCTTAGGCTTTATGTTACTAGAATAGAAATCTCTATCGTGCTACGTTACTAAGATTTCAAGGTTTATCTGTCACAGCAGCTTGCATTACCTTAACTACCTTAATAAAACCACTATAGAGCTATGTCTGTAGACATAGCCATATGCACACTCAGCTGCTAGTTTTTCTAACTTTTAAATTAATAATCACTGATCTTCATTGTTTCCCAGCATTAATACTAGAGTCTTCTAATCAGTCTCCCACTCTCCTAGAAAATAGTTCACACTTTTTCCTCTTTCCTTGAAACTCACATCTGATCTGTCTGCAAATCCCATCATTAATATCTTCAAAATACATACAGAATGTAACCAGTTCTTCACCCCCAGGTCCACACTCCATCTATTTTCATTGAATAGCCTCCTAGCTGGTCCCGCCATCAATTCCAATACAGTAGCCAGGGCGATGCGGTCAGAATGCAAGACAAATCATTTCAGATCTCAAAACCCTTTGTATCAGTTAGAGTCTAGCCAGAAAAATAGAAACCACACTGGATATCTCAAACTAAAAGGTGTTTTCCATAGATGTTGGGTGCCTGAAAGAGAAAAGGGTTAACACAGAGATTTAAAAACTCAGGCAACAACTGACAATGTTGGTTGTTGAAACAAATGGGAAGGGGTGGGGTCTCCAGAATCTAGGAGCTTAGAAGAGGGGCTCTGCAGAGCTGCTTCTATACTTCCAGGAAAAGAGCTGCTCCCGCAGAGCTGCTGGTTCCTCTGAGAGTGTGCCACAGGGCTGTCCTGGAAATGCCACAACACAAGGGAGGCTGGGTCTAGCAATGCTGTCAAAGACAGGAAAAACAAGAAGGAAGTCCCTTCTTCTGCTCTTCTCTCTACGTATCCTGCAGATGGAATCTAAAAGGAAGCCTGCTGGCAAGGATAACTGGAAAATGTAATTTTCAAAGTCCTCCCAGCATCGCAGAGTCACCTTCTTTGGTTTCTCAGCATTTCTAATCATTCCTCTACACGTATTTTAACTTCCATGCAACAACAGTTGACAATTTCATGCTTCCACCCAGCAGGGTCCAACTCTATTTTATATAAATGAAGTCATTTTCGTACTTTCTTCCATATAGAAGGACTCAAAGTCTTAACATTTACCATATTAGGACCATATGGAAGAAAGTATCCCATTTGGGAATGATGATAAATCCTCTTCTTATTCAAATGCAATCACACCAACAATCCTTACATGAAGTAATAGGGATGAAACAAAAGATGAAAATAAACCGTGATTTCTATGGTTTCACAGAGACTCACTGGTGAGTCCGTGGTCAGCTGCTAGGCTGACTGTACTGGTCTTTGGATCCCCTCATGTGTCTGAGTCCTTGGCTGTAACAGCTTGTCTCTTCCACATGGCTTTTCCTTCTCCAGATGGTGAGCACAGGCTTTTCTCCATGGAAGTTGCAGGGTTCCAAGAGAGTGAGAAGGAGAATAAAAAGTCTCTTGAGAAGCAAGCTTAGAACTCACACAATGTCACTTATATTCTACTCACTAAGGCAAATCACAAAGTCATCCAAATTCAAGTCATTGAAAAATAGATTACACCTCTTGAAGGGAGGCACAGCAAAGATTGCTATTTTGCAAAATGCTACATGTATACATAAGCAAGAAACATACATAGCTTGCCTTTTTCTACTACATTCCCCCCCTCAATTGCCCACTGTGTCATGGAATTTTTTTCCTTGACCTCTTAAATACCCACTTTTTGATCAGTGGTCAAAAGTTACTTTTGAGTTCCTAGGATAAGCATCAATTTGGTTTAGTGTACAGTCACCTATGAAATGCAGGCAGGCATGTCTCAGTAAGGTCTAGAAAACTTCTACAGTATTCAGTTGTGGCAGTGTTGCAGAGTACTTTCTCAAAAGGATCCAGCTTTCCTTTTGATCAAAGAACTCCAAGTCTGTGAATACCTTTAGATTCAGGAAGTAGGTGAGAAACTGTGAATATTCAAGTCAGATTTCTGCCTATCAAACATAGCATTCTCCTATTACACTGATTAAGTAACACTTTAGAAATCTGTCTATATATGTTCCTCCTAAGTCATTTGCTTCCTAAGGAATTGAGTAAGTATAGTCAAAGCTCCCTTCACATCAGTTCTGATTTCTAATTCTTCCTAGCGATCTTCACAGAAATTACATAACTCTTACTCTTTGAAGTATTGCTTCTTGACTTCACTACTCTGTGAGCCCGTGGTACACATTGAAATTAGGGATCCTTTTCCTATAATGGCATCTGCTCCTGCCACCTTTAGCCTTCAGAGGATAGCTGCTGTTGAGCTTTACAAAGATACTGACACATGACCTAGAAAAAGGGATGTCTTCCGACCCTCTAAACAAGTAGAGAGGGGTGGTGGGTATGCAAGTTTCATAAGTAAAGTCCACTCTAATGTTCCTACATCCCTAAGCCATTTTTGACACAAGGCTAGGAAAATTCTATTCTGAAAGAAGGCCACCATTGAATCCAATAAATTAAACAATTGTTAGAACAACTTTAGTCTGCTTGACCTATCATATTAAATCTGGAAGAAGTACACCTATTTTGAGAAATGTGATCTGATATAATGTCACATTCCATTCTCCTTGGTTTAACACCCTTATGCATGATGTTAATATTTATATGCCATAATCACATATATTTCCTAGGTTCATGTCGATATAATTTAGAAAAATATAGCAATTCTTTTGGAGTGTAACTCATTTCTTCTTATATTGGATTTTTCACTTGGTCCTGTTGGAATATATTTAGATTGCTTTAGCTGTACAGGCCTAGACTCAATAGAGGTGGTAAGTCTTGAGGAGAACAAGCATCTCATTGAAAGGAATGCTCAGAGTAGATTCAAGATTTTCAACTTTACGCTCCAGCAGATATCCCTATTTCTTCCCAATCAGAATCTTAATTGTCACTTAGGACACTTGCAAACTCTATGAATACCCCTTTCATTGTAATTCTGTAACTGACCGAAATACTTAAATGTTGAACTTAGTTTTCAGATATATTTGCCCCATTATATACAAACTAAAATAAATACATTTGTACAAAATAAAAGATTAGTCTAGGATCACAAGAGAAGTTTTGAGATTATTAAACTCTTGAGTCATTTTCCTTTTGTATAGTTTCCAATGCTGTCAGAAATAGCCATTCTACCCCAAAGTCATCACAGTCATTATTACTACCATATCCATCAACTGCAGCAGTCATTTCATCCCCCAAGATACTCTCTTATGTAAGCACTTTATCCCAAGCAATCCCAGGTGATAATTTAATTAAATATTGCATGCCATGTCAGTGTCCCCATTTTCTACTGACAAAGAACTTAGCATTAAGTTTAAGGTCAAGGACATATCTTAAACATTTCTATAATCCCATCTTTGAGGATTTTCTGGCATCATTCCCAGTACCTGACACTGTAACCGTCAGGGAAATAGAAACCAACTTAAGCATTTTGAACAAAGGGTATTTAAGCAGAGAATTGGTGATGTAGGTGTTTGATAGCTAAAGGAACAAAGATAGAATATTTCAGTAACCCAGATATTAAAAACTCAAGAGGAAGCTGCCATCTCTAGGTCTTCAGGACCGAGGACAGGTAAAACAAAATTATTAGAACCCAGAAGGTTAAAAAACACCATGGAGTTGGTACACAGACCTCTGACAACTGGTCCCAAATGGCTACTGCTGTTACCTAGCACCTTGCCAGAGAACTGGTCCTGGAAGCTCTCAAGGAAGGGTGAAGCTTTTAGCTGCAACTTACCAATACAGGAAAAACAGAAATGTGTAGTCCCTTCTCTTCTGCCCTTGCTTTCTATCGGCAAAACTTAAGAGGAAACCATTTGACTAACAGGGAAATGTAGTCTACAGAGTCATAGAGAAGAGCACAAAAGGGTGCTTTGGAACCAAGAGCTCATAAGTCAGTAGTTGGCACAGGCTTCCCATCTCACCCAGAATAAAAGCTAAAATTCCACAGTGATCTATAGTTTCTACCTAACCCAGTCCCTTGTCGTTCTCAATTTCACCTCATCCCTCCTGCTACTGCCACAGAGACACCTTGCTCCTTCTTTAATACACTAGGCATGTTCTCATCTCACACCCTGCACACTCACTGTTCATTCTGCCTGAAATGCTCTTCTCTGAGATCTTCATGGCTCACTCCATCATTTCCTTCCATTCAAACATTACTTTCCCAGAGAGGCCTTCCTTGGAGGCCTACAATTTCAACTCACAGTGGCATTTTATTTCCCTCTTCCCTGCTTTCTTTTTTCCATATGTACTTATCATCCTATAATATATTATATATAATATATATTAGTTTTCTTGAGATAGAATCTCACTCTGTTGCCCAGGCTGAAGTGCAGTGGGGTTATCTCAGCTCACTGCACCCTCCACCTCCTCGTTTCAAGCAATTATCTTGCTTCAGCCTCCTGAGTGGCTGGGATTACAGGTTTGCACCACCACGCCTGACTAATTTTTGTATATTTAGTAAAGGCAGGGTTTCGCCCTGTTGGCCAGGCTGGTCTTGAACTCCTGGTCTCAGTTGATTCACCCACCTCAGCCTACCAAAGTGCTGGGATTACAGTTATGAGCACCATGCCCGGCCAATATACTATGTATTTTAATATATTGATCTTATTGTATGTCTTCTCCAGTAGAATGTGAGTTCCACATGATGAAGACTTTTATTTGTTTTACTCATGGTTGAATTCCAGTGACAGAACAGTGCCTGGCAAATATTTAAAATTCAACAAATATTTTTTGAATTAGTGAAAATCTACTAACACAACCCTATCCTGGTCAACTCTCACCTGGACACATCCAGGAGTCTACCAACTGCTCTCCCTTCATTCATTCTTATTTCTGCCAATCCCTTTTCAATGTTGCTGCTGTAGTAATTTAAATAAAGTAATTATACATTAGACTACATTCCATCCCTGCCTCTTTACCTCAGTCATGGCTCTATAGCTAATATTGACTTGTTTAAGTAAACTCTATTCATTCAGGTTTCCTTTAATCATTTAATAATGAAGATTTCTACATATGGCAGTTTTTCAACAGTTTTTCAGTTGACTTGTGTTTTTAGTGGTCTTTTAAAGAACTCTTTGCAAAGTCTCTCATTACCTAATTTGTCTTCTGACACTGTAAAAATCAAGTGGATCATTTAAAATCTGATCTTTTGTATATAGACATGAGGAAAATATGTCTCTTACTTAACACAAAAGTTATGGTCTTAAAATGTTGCCTGTGAATCAATATACATGTTAAAGTCTAGGTTTATATTTCAAAGTTTATGATAAATTGAATATTCATTCTTTTGAAAAATTCTTTGGGAATAAGACATAATAAAATCTCACTTAAGCGCTCATGAAAACAAAACTTGCCTTAATCATAAAATGTAAATGTGTATTTTATATTTTGCAAAGTAGATTACAAGTCTAAAGGGGATCATTGTTTAACAAAATTTCCATCAACTCTTGTCTTACCTCTAAAATAGAATAATATGACCCCTTTTGTCTGTCCAAAACCTATTTCTGTGCTCTCTTTAAAAGCTGTATACTTGCAGAAATGAACAGATTGATCTAGTCTGATTGAACAATAAGATGCAGCAAGAATCTGGGCAACAATTGAGCCTGCCTGGTTGTTTTCTTTATTCTGAACTACCATATCGTTTGAGCTTTGCTTATGCCAAGCTGGTGGTTGGATGTGGGTGCCTTCTCTTAGTGAATTGTAACAGCCGGAGGTCAAGATTTTACTTACTTTGTGCCCCACAGAAGACTTTGCATGGGGTAGGTACTGAAATCGTTTGTTAAAAATACTTTAAAAATTGGACACAGACAAAAGTATATGAAGCAATTCTATTAACACATCAATGGAAATTTTAAAGCTAAATTCGAGTCCTCAGATTCAATGCAAAGAATGAACACCCAGATTAACAATTATGTAAAATTTGGTGTTCTATACAATGAATTGGGCAGATAGCCATAGACTGAGTGTGTGTATGTGAGTAATGGTTCAGTTTAAAGTGAAGGGAAGGGTTTTGATAATTCTCAAAACAATGCTGGCTTTTTTTTAAACAACATAAAAATTATTGTCCTGCTTCAAACAATACATTTGAATATAAATGCATGCATGTTCATTTCCTACCTTCAGCTTCTCCCGCAGGTCTGGGGTCCTGAAACATTGCAGGACTGTGTTTTCCTACAGCTCATGCTTCTCTACCTTTCTTCCTTTGGAGCATCTGTTATGCAACGTATTGAAAAGCAAATTGCCTGTTTGGAAAGGGTGATTTCTTTTTGAGGCCATCTTAATCTCCAAGGAAAATGTAGAGACACACAAAAATATGCACAAACAGCTGCAGCACAGGTTGACCTTAGTGAAACCAAACCATTTTTTTAAATATATTCGGAAATGTGAGTGAAGTTACTTTTTACAAAACTTCCCTGCTGTTCTCACAGCACAGCGTGCAGCCCTATCAAGCTGAATATGCTATGTTTTCACACAGACTTTCCTTAAAATGGGTCAGTATTCATAGTGTAATCTTTACAAAATATGCCTCTGATGAAGAAAATAAATCCTCCTCTTCTAATAGCAGGTTTGTAAAAAAATACAGCAAAAGGCAACTTGTGTGAAATACCTTACTACCGAAACATGTAAGAATATACTTATATTTCAGAATGACTTTCACTGGTTTATCGTTAATGTAATTATTTTTAGCCCTCATGATATAACTTTGGCTTCATGTGATCCGTCTGGTTGGATAAGAGCCAATACTTATATGTTTCTTTCAGGTTTACTGAGTGCATACATAAATATTATCTGGCAAAGTAGGTATTTCTCTTATCCCCATTTCACAAATATTTGGTGATTGCTTTTGCAGATGTTACCCCAAGATGTCAGGGTAAACTCTAAAAATTCAAAAAGCTTAGTCTACCTAATTGTCCTTTTTTATGAAGTGTAAGACACTTATTTATGGTAAATTTATTCCGTTGTATTTTTGTAAACCAATTAAAGTGGAGTGACAAAATAATAAATCTAGTTTATGTCCAAACATGTGACAATACTATTTCATCATTGAAGAGATGTTGTCAAGAATTATATTTGGCTACCATCAGCTATAGCCTAAACAAGAGACAAGTAGCTTTGTCTCATGTTAACGAAATCTTAAAGCAGGAAGCTCAGGGTAAGGAAACTATTCTATATATATAGCATATTATTTATCAGGGAACTACATGGTCCTTTCTGCTCCACCATTCCCAGCACACATGGTTTCCATTTGCAGGGCACAGGGTGTTTTTCAGAGCTCCAGCCATCGTGACGTCATTTTATATCAGGATGCAGAAGAGAAAGAAAAGCCAAAAGGTTTCTTCAGAAGTCCCGCCCAGTGATTGTTCTATCTATATCTCACTGAATATTCTAGTTGTCAGGGGACAGGGCAACAGTAGACTCCTGAATGGTTCATCATTTCACAGCTAAGACTGGGGATTTGTTATTGAAGAAGAAAGAATGAATGGATTGGGCAGCACAACTTGCTGTTTTTGTCACTTTTCCATAATGGATTTCTCTACTTTTAAGAACAGAATCTATTGATTCCTCCAAACGATTACCCCACATATTAAAAAAAAGTCCCACTAATAGTTTAAAGAGTAATCTTGGTTGAATAAAAAAATGTAATAAGAGAAAACAAAATTAAGATAAGAAAGTGAAGGT
Source organism: Leontopithecus rosalia (assembly GCA_028533165.1). Lineage (NCBI taxonomy): Eukaryota > Metazoa > Chordata > Mammalia > Primates > Cebidae > Leontopithecus > Leontopithecus rosalia. The sequence goes on from JAPYYA010000086.1 coordinate 19,460, forward strand.
GACAGTTGAAAATGGAAAAGTATCTACCCTGGATCAGAGACTATATAATAGCAGTACAAAATGAACTCGAATTCAGTAAGATCTATGCTATTCCTCTATATGAATCACTTCCTGTAAGTATCTTGGGACCATTAAGGAAGCATGCTTAAATTATGACTATTGCTCTCTGGGGTTCTGAGAGCTAGAAGGAATCAAAACATCCAGAGTCTTGCACATCCTCATCATGAGCATCACTTAAAATATAAAATTCATTAGACTATTGAAATCAAACATTAGAATAACAGTGAATTATTAAAAATAAAATTAACTCATAATCTCAAAATTTACATTATAAACATTAAAACGTGCTGGAGCACATTAGTAATTCAGTGCTGGTAAATTAAACAAAAGCAAGATAGGTTTTAATATACAATTTTATTAAAAACTGACTGATTACGGATAATTATATAAACATTCGCTTACACTACTTGGAGAAAATAAGTGGCAAGAACATTCAGAAAAGCTAAATAATGCATTTTAGCCATATGTATGTGGTATATAAATATATAGAAAGGTAATAAAGTAACCACATTCTTTAACGTGGTAATTCAACTTCTGGATGTCTATCTTTTTGAAAAAAGATGGATCCTAAATCCTGGGGAAAAGAAGATTGATGTACAATCTTTATGGCAGCAGGATTTAGAAGGAAAAAATTGAAAATAGCTAGCTGTTCAACATAGGCTAATAACTTAGGTAACTGGTGATATGTTCACTTACTGAAAATAGCATTGTTAGTCAAGTAACTGAACAGGTAAGGAAAAGTAACAAGAGAACTGTAAAATGTCACAGAGGTACCGACTCCTGGGAGTATCTATGGCTTCTGGGGCTAGGGGAGAAAAAGGAAGAGATTGAAGTTAAAACTTAGCAGTAGCACACACCTATAATCCCAGCACTTTGGGCGGCCAAGGCGGCTGGATCATGAAGTCAGGAGATCGAGACCATCCTGGCCAACGTGGTGAAACCCCGTCTCTACTAAAAATACAAAAAAATTAGCTGGGCGTCGTAGTAGGTTCCTGTAATCCCAGCTACTAGGGAGGCTGAGGCAGGAGAATTGCTTGAATCTGGGAGGCGGAGGCTGCAGTGAGCCGAGATCATGCCACTGCACTCCAGCCTGGGTGAGAGAGCAAGACTCCGTCTCAAAACGAACAAACAAAAAACAATTTAGCACCTTCAGAGAGAGTCCCTGTGGACCTGTAGCATAGACCTCTGAAAAGTCAGCCCCTGGCTGAGATTGATGTTTCTGAGATGATGTGTGATGAAGCTGGTTCTGTTAAGGGTTGGAACAACGGCAAACGACATCCACCAACTGATCTGTCAGGGAACTGCTGTTTGCCGGGTGAGAGAAGTGTCTCTAGAGTGATGTCCAGAACACAATAAGTAGATAGGAAGCACATGGGCTGGTCACGGAGGCTCACACGCATAATCGCAGCACTTTGGGAGGCTGAGGCAGGGGCGGATCACGAGGTTAAGGAGTTCCAGACCAACCTGGCCAATATGGTGAAACCCCGTCTCTAATAAAAATACAAAAAAACTAGCGGGGTGTGGTGGCGAGTGCATGTAGTCCCAGCTACTCGGGAAGCTGAGGCAGAATTGCTTGAACCCAGGAGGCGGAGGTTGCACGGAGCCAAGATTGCATCACACTACACTCCCGCCTGGGCAACAGAGGGAGATGCCACCTCAAAAAAGAAAAGAAAAAGAAAAGAGAAAGAAAAGAAAAGAAAAAAAAAGAAAAGAAAAAAAGAAAAGAAAGAAAGCACAGAGGAAGGAATTCAGTCTCTTACTTTCCCTGTAGAGCTCGACTTTCCCTGAAGCATCCCCTCTAGGCAGACTCTTAACAGGGAACCAGCTATCACAGCAGAAACTCCTAGCTCCTCCCTGCACTCTTAACAGCAGGAGGTCTTTTCAGGCTGTTCTTGGCCCATCTGGGTGCCTACCTTCTCTTTCATCAGGCCATAGAGCTTCTGGACAATTAAGAGTGAGTTAGGGGTGAGGGGGAGCTCCCTGCTGCTGCAGGACTGAATAGGAGCCTATGCCTTGCTCAGTGGGCAAGGGCCACCTTGGCTAAGGTGCCACAGAAGGTACCGCTGACTAAAAAGAGGGGAGCCTGTTCCAGCCCTTCACGGGGCCAGTGGGGCTTTGCCCAGCCAACAGGGCTTTGCCCACAGGAGCCACTGACTGCTGAAGGCTGGACAAGGAATTGCCCACCATGGGGGCCTCCTGCTTATTGTCACCATCAACAGTGGGCTGTCTCTCTTTTGACTGTGCTGTATCCAATAGTGTGCAGAGTCCCAGACCCACCACAGCAAAGCTGAGTATAGAAGGCTGATTCAGAGGTCAGAGACAGTAACTTAAGGGCACAGTCTTACCTATTACCTGTTTCTATCTAGAAAATAGACTCTTCTAGGGTTTTTATGGTGTTAGGTCTTATGTTTAACTCTTTAATCCATCTGGAGTTAATTTTAGTGTAAGATGTCAGGAAGGGGTCCAGTTTCTGCTTTCTGCACACAGCTAGCCAGTTTTTCCAACACCATTTATTAAACAGGGAATCCTTTCCTCATTGCTTGTTTTTATCAGGTTTGTCAAAGATCAGATGATTGTAGATATGTTGTGTTGCCTCCGAGGCCTCTGTTCTCTTCCATTGGTCTATATTTCTGTTTTGGTACCAGTACCATGCTGTCTTTATTACTGTAGCCTTGTAGTATAGTTTGAAGTCTGGTTCTGTGATGCCTCCTGCTGTGTTCAAAAACGATGAGTTCGTGTCCTTTGTAGGGACATGGATGAACCTGGAGACCATCATTCTCAGCAAACTGACACAAGAACGGAAAATGAAGTACTGCATGTTCTCACTCATAGGTGGGTGTTGAAAAATGAGAACACATGGATACAGGAAGGGGAGCATACACACTGGGGTCTGTTGGGGGGAATAGGGGAGGGACGGCAGCGGGTGGGGAGTTGGGGAGAGATAGCATGGGGAGAAATGCCAAATATACGTGATGGGGAGGAAGGCAGCAAATCACACTGCCACGTGTGTACCTATGCAACTATCTTGCACGTTCTTCACATGTACCCCAAAACCTAAAATGCAATAAAAAAAAGAAAGACAAAGACAAAGAAAAAAAAAGAAAATAGACTCTTTAGGGACACAGTAGCTCCAGTTCATAGAATAGGGTCTGATTCATGGCAGGTGCTCCATAGGTATAGCTGAATCAATGAAAACAAACTCTGTTATTGAAGGAAGGGGTAAACTGTGAAAAAAAAATTAGGGGATCTTTATTTCTGCCTTTGGAGATTTCCTAATTCAGAAATTCTTTTAACAAATGAAAGGCGCAACCAAGGGAACGTCTCCCCTCTCAGTCTTTCCTGTTCTACTTTTTCTTTTGTTTTGAGACGGAGTTTCGCTCTTGTTACCCAGGCTGGGGTGCAATGACGCGATCTCGGCTCACTGAAACCTCCACATCCTGGGTTCAGGCAATTCCCCTGCCTCAGCCTCCTGTGTATCTGGGACTACAGGCACGCGCCACCATGCCCAGCTAATTTTTTGTATTTTTATTAGAGACGGGGATTTCACCATGTTGACCAGGATGGTCTCGATCTCTTGACCTTGTGATCCACCCGCCTTGGCCTCCCAAAGTGCTGGGATTACAGGCATGAGCCACCCTGTTCTACTTTTTCTTAATTATGTGTGGCTTTAACAAGTTATTTAACCTTAGGGACCCCAGTTTTATAATCCTGAATATAGAAATAGCATTTACTTTTTTTGTGAGATGGAGTCTCACCCTGTGGCCTAGGCTGGAGTGCAGAGGTGCAATCTCAGCTTATTGCAATCTCCACCTCCCAGGTTCGAGCAATTCTCCTGCCTCAGCTTCCAAAGTTGCTGGGACTACAGGTGCACACCACCACGTCACTAATTTTTGTATTTTAGTAGAGACAGGGTTTATCCATGTTGTCCAGCCTGGTCTCAAACTCCTGACCTCAGGTGATCCACCCACCCCAGCTCCCAAAGTGCTGGGATTTCAACCATGAGCCACTGAGCCCGGCTGGAAATAGCATTTACTTTAGAATGTTTTTGTAAAGATTAGTGTGATCATATGTGCAGAACATCTTATATTCATGGAGGGCACACATTTGTTCAATGAATTGTACGGTCGAGATCACAAATCACATTTCCTCACCCTTCAACCATTGTGCTTTGGGCATCATTTCCAAGTAGGTATGATTTATGAATAATAATAGAAACTAACACTTCTTGGGGGCATCTAATTTGTGCCAAGCACCACTGTAAGTGTTTTACCTATATTAACTCAATTAATTCTCCCAAAAATGTATGAGGTAGATGCTTTTATTTTTCCAGTTTTACTGAAGAGGAAATTAGGGCATGGAAAGTTACAAAAAAGTAACCTTAGGTCACATAGCTTGAGCTAGGATTTGAACCCAAGCAATCTGGCTCCAGAGCCTTAGCCACTGGTACAGTGATTCTTTAATAGGACTGCTGATAACTGTATACTTAATGCTAACTATTCTGTGATTCTCCTGGGTATTTACAGCACTGTCTTGTGTAATTCTTAATAGGCTTTTTACCCAAATCTGCCAAAATTCCTAAGGAGAATCATTTACTTAGAAAAACCACATCTGACTGAATTGAGGACACCAAGAATGAGGAGGAAAGATGGTATCTCCTTTCACAAGGGTATCTGGACAGAGTTTAAATTGTCAATCTAGTTATAAACTGTTATTCCTCTATTATGTAAAAACCCTGTAATTGGATACTAGAAAATTATCTGTAAAAGCTTGTCCCTCAGGCAAGGTTTAATACTGGTCTCAGAAGCCCAGTTAAGTATGTTTTAAAAATTCGGTTATCCTTAAAAATACTGAAGGGGAATACTTCACATTAATGCAGTTGTATTTGGATGGTAACATACTAGGTAACATTTCCTCCTTTTTTTAAAAACTCTTTTGTTCAAAATTTTTCTTAAGAGGAAGAATTGTTATAAAAACAATATATTTCTTAAGTATAAGAAAACATTTCTCAAAAAGTAGAAATTTTAGACAGGTAAAAATAAAATGAATTATATATAATTAATTGCACCATTGCATGTTAAAAATCTGCTATACTTTCTAAATTTTTCCAATGTGAGGATACTCATAAATTGTGTGAGTCTGTATAAAAGATGGAATCATATTCATCATGTTGCTTTCTATTTGGCTGTGTTTTTCACTTAAAAGAATATGGTGAATATACTTCTCTATGAACAAATGCACATGTATATCACATTTTGCAATATATTTACTGTTATTAACATATTTTATATATATATATATATATATATATATATATATATATATTTTTTTTTTTTTTTTTGAGATGGAGTCTCACTCTATCTCCAGGGCTAGAGTGCAGTGGCACAATCTCGGCTCACTGCAACCTCCACCTCCTGATTCAAGTGATTCTCCTGCCTCAGGTTCCTGAGCAGCTGGGATTACAGGCTACCACCAGTACACCCAGCTAAATTTTTGTATTTTTGGTAGAGACAGGGTTTCACCATGTTTGCCAGGCTGGTCTTGAACTCCTGACTTTATGATTTGCCCACCTTGTCCTCCCAAAGTGCTAGGAATATAGGTGTGAGCCACCACGCCTGGCTAACATATGATAATTTTTAACCATTCCTCTCTTATTGGATATTTAGGTGGGTTTTATTTTATAGCTATCATAGCCCTAAGTTTATACATTTATTGCTTATTTCTCTTATTAGTCTCTCAGGATAAATTCCAAGAGTGGAATTTCTAGGTCACATTTAAAACTCTTAAGTTTTAAAATGCATACTGACTAATTGTCTTCCAGTAAAGTTTCTGCAAATTATTATTCTACCAGCAGTGCCTTAGAATTCCTGTTTCCTTAGAGACATGCAATATTCTTTATTGTCTTTGTCAGTAAGTCAAGCTAAACAAATTTTTAGTTTTTATTTTTAATTTCTTTGATAACTGCTTTATGTGCTCCTGTCATTTGCGTGTCTTCTGTGAATCGCCTGTTTTTGTCATTTGCCCATTTTATTTATTGAATTGCTTTTTGTAAACACATTTGTTCATGCCTTTAATCTAGCACTTTTTTTATTGCATTTTAGGTTTTGGGGTACATGTGCAGAACATGCAAGATAGTTGCATAGGTACACACATGGCAGTGTGTTTTGCTGCCTTCCTCCCCTTCACCCGTATTTGGCATTTCTCCCCAGGCTATCCCTCCCCAGTTCCCTCCACACTCTGTCCCTCCCCTATTCCCCCCAATAGACCCCACTGTGTAGTACGCCCTTACTGTGTCCATGTGTTCTCATTTTTCCTCACCCGCCTATGAGCGAGAATATGTGGTATTTCATTTTCTGTTCTTGTGTCAGTTTGCTGAGAATGATGGTCTCCAGATTCATCCATGTCCCTACAAAGGACATAAACTCATCATTTTTGATTGCTGCATAATATTTCATGGTGTATATGTGCCACATTTTCCAAGTCCAGTCTATAATGGATGGGCGTTTGGGTTGGTTCCAGGTCTTTGCTATTGTAAACAGTGCTGCAATGAACATTCGTGTGCATGTGTCCTTATAGTAAAACGATTTATAGTCCTTTGGATATATACCCAGTAATGGGACTGCTGGGTCAAATGGAATTTCTATTTCTAAGTCCTTGAGGAATGGCCACACTGTCTTCTACACTGGTTGAACTAATTTACACTCTCACCAACAGTGTAAAAGTGCTCCTATTTCTCCGCATCCTCTCCAGCATCTGTTTTCTCCAGATTTTTAATGATCACCATTCTAACTGGCGTGAGATGGTATCTCAATGTGGTTTTGATTTGCATCTCTCTAATGACCAGTGATGATGAGCATTTTTTCATGTTTGTTGGCCTGTTATATGTCTTCTTTTGTAAAGTGTCTGTTCATATCCTTTGCCCATTTTTAGATGGGCTTGTTTATTTTTTCCCTGTAAATCTCTTTGAGTTCTTTGTAAATTCTGGATATCAGCCCTTTGTCAGATGGGTAAACTGCAAAATTTTTTTCCCATTCTGTTGG